>JYFJ02006727.1:0-18124 GCA_000934665.2 Catajapyx aquilonaris | reverse complement strand
TTTAATTATTATTATTATTACAGAGTTCGAAATTAGCCTGTCGTTAGTTCGCAGAATATTTATTGGTGACCAGCACATAAAGATGTCTTTTCGCCTCTTTTGGCGACCGCTAGCTTTATTCCTCCAATATTGGTTTTTCGATCCATATAAGGTCTAGTGAGTTAACATGTCTAGTCAGGGGCAAGTGCCGCCCCCCTTTTGAACACCAGGCTGATTATGCCACCGAAACGGAGCAACAACAACGGCGTGATGGTAGGCTACACCTAACTTCTCATGTACACTGCCGGAGCGGTTATGCAGAATGAGATTCAATACTCACGTTTTGCTGCTCCCCCTTGAGGTATAGAAAAAATAACCTCCTGTAGACATTGTAGCGGGCTTTATTCTGGACATTTTTGCATTTATTAGAAGTCCATCGGTTGAGAATTGCACACAGGAGAGCAGTCTTTGTGAGCGAATGCGCGAGTAGATGGCGCATGGCGCCTGTAGTACGGCAGATGAGTGAAATATTTGTAAGAATTGCGCCTTTAATGATAGAAGCATGAAATTTGGCACACTTGTAGACAACACCCTAATGGACGTTTTTGGTAGGGTGGCCATCCCAGATTCTTCCTGTAATTAAATTGGCAGCCATTTTTATGTGTCCTACAGAAGTATATCTGGGATTCGTCCATTAACCAAGCCAATTGCAATGGGGAAGTAGCCTTGGTCTGGGATTTGGGATTTTTGTTCATAACTAGCTAGCCCATGCCTGTAAACATACATTCCATCACTCTGCTGCATCAAAATGACATTACTGGATAAATTACGGCCCATTTAAAAGTGCCTTCAAAATTGGCGGGAAAAATGTCCCGGCCGGGTGGCGCCAATCGAAAGGGTACACTGAAATGCCTGGTTGACTGCGAGATATGAGGAATTTGACTTTGAATTAACCGCGGACACGACGGAAAGCATTCGCAAGGCGGCTGTAGGCCATCGAGGTGGAGAAAGGGGGCCTTCATGTGCTGAATTCGGGTGACAGATAATTCCGACCTGGTGGCATCACTGCCATGTACAAAGCGGCTTGAGCGACCTGGAATAAATACGCGCCCCGGCCGCTATCTTGCTCACGGAATGGGACGGTTGCTAACAACAGCGAAGCATTTTACAACAATGACGGGGCGCGTTCTATAGCACCCTTTTTGCGTTCATTTCACTTCGCGTGACGTCAACATTTTCGAGACAAACAGTGCCGTCACCATTTGCCGACGAAAAACCGCCAATATCTCCGGAACTGAAACTGATATCTTAAAACGGAATATGCCCAAAAAAATCCAAAAAATATGGGCGAATTTATTATGTCGTTTCCAAAATGAAGGCTACTTCCCCATTTTTACAGCCACAGAGAAGGAGTCAGAGGCTCGCTGCAAGGCGAAGCACTCAAGAGTTAAGAATGAAGTCTTTTTATTTCTGTTCAGTTTATCTAAATGCCACAATGGAGAAAAAAATTGATTCACCTTGGTGCACTCCCTGTACGGTTTCTGGCACCAGCCTTATCACAATCTCCCTCAGTGCAGCCGCGGCTTGCAGATGTGAATCTTTTGTGACCATTCTTTATGTAGCTTAACATTAATCAAGTTTACCTTCTTCCATTGCAGGCACCTCAACTGCAGGCACCTCCACCACCACCTCCACCACCTCCCCCTCCCCCTCCCCCTCCCCCACCTCCAGGTCCAGCGGCCCCGGCTCCTCAGCCGCCGCCGCCACCACAAGTGAGTAAACATAAATTAACACAACCTTCTACTTTATTTCTTGTACTGATTTTTGGTAATTTATGGTAAGTGGGGCAATAAAACAGGACTAGTCAAGACAAATTGAGAATGATTCCAATTCCTGTTCAAATAATATTCCGCAATCCCCGGCAACAGTGGAACCAGAAGTAGACCGGGATTCATATTCCATTCCGATTTTCCAGTGAGGTATACAATAATATTCAGGGTTGAGGTTTTGCTTCCATTTGAAGAAAACAGCCATGGAGGAGTATGGCGTGCTAAGATTATGAAAAGCAGTTACCAGTCACGTTGTTAGTCCACAAGACGTTGCAACTCTTTGCAAACCTCCCCCCGCATCTGATTATCCTCTGGAATTAAGATCCGGGGGCCTTGTCGCGTCAGGCACTAACGAGTTGCATGTGCAAATGGTCGATGCAAAATTGTGTGGGCAGGAACATGGGATACACCACACGCTCTGGCAAGGTCATGAATGCTTATGCAAAAGGCCAGACAATCACTGCACTGGAGGTGTGATTGATCTCTCCTGTCGTAGCACTCTGATGGTAGTTTGCAAATCTCTCTCTGGGTGGATTGCAAAGACTGCCATCTAATTGAGCCGTAGTTTACACCTCTGTCCATGCTAGACCTTGGGAAACCCGGTCTTCCCAAGCGAAACCCTGGTTTAAACCCCGATCTAACTGAGCAGCGGTTTAAACTCTGTCTTCGCTATCCACCCTTTGAAGCTGACTTCTGACCTCACTGAATTCTTTGTACCGTCGGAATGCTGTGGAACACGTCTACGTCATACATTGCTTTCAGCATGTCGTAACTGTCTGTCACTGTTTTCTGAAAAAGGAAGCACAGCTTCAACGGTGAATATTGTTCCTCTCAGCTGACCTCCATCTTGATGCTGGAAGAGTGGAGTGGAACATTAACTCATAAGGGAATGACCAAACCTGTCCCCTTCTGATTTGGCTGAAACTCATTTGAGGGGTCAATCATGTGCACAGTAGTAACAAGTAACACAGTGGTGGAAGTCCTAAATGTAGTTGCTTGGCCGTTTCCGAGATATGTGCGACAGAAACATCCTAATTTTGGCCGCCCATATAGAGGCCTTGCACTTGTCTCATTCCCGCCCACACCCTGTATGTGCGGATGTTCACTGGCTTTCTAGGCCTGTGTCATAGAAAAATACGAGCATAAAGAGAGTTTTTCTAGTAATATATTGAAATTATTGTCACCAAACAACATGTGACAAAAAATTGGCCTCCAGCAACACACCATTGTCATTTACTCTCAATTGAAATGATCGAAGGTCTTCTGATGCCTTGTCTTATTGGAGAAAATTTGAAAGCTCTCAAAAACCTAGATTATTAGTTTTTTAAAAAAATTTGGTTTAGTTTATTTAACCCAGGTAAGCTTCACTCCTTCACATGGGGGAGTCTAGATTAGTCTACTTAGGAATACTTACTAGTAGTTAATTTAAAACCTCTAAACAGCTCATTTTTAAGGGTATCTAGGACCATTATCCCAGTATACGTGTTTTCCAATTATCCAGCCTTTGGACGAGAGTGGCAACCCGAGCGTGTCCTCCCATGTGTCTCCAGGAAAAGCCATGCCAGACAGAGAGAGTTGGTCACATGGACTAAGCCAGAAGTGAGGACACTGTCGGTAATTGCCGTGACCGGAATTCACCTTCACCCTCGCGAGCTTATTCCGAAATTGTTGGCACCATATCGCCGCCCTAATTGCTCAGACATGACATCTGTGGGCCATACCCTCCACTAGTCGGCGATGAATGTTACATGTCAAATGTCAACCACTGGAACTGAACATCTGCCCCCGCTTCTGCCTTAGTCCATGTGACCAACCCTTTCTGTCTGGCATGACTTTTCCAGGCGGAATGTGGGTGGGCACGCTCGGTTCGCCACTCGGTCTTGTCCGATGGCTGCTGCTCCTGCGCTTAAGCTGCAAGAAGGTGCCTATCCATCTTATAAAGTACCAGAAGGATGGACGTACATGCCCATGCTCGGGCTGTCCATTGCATGGCGTCAAAACTGTAGCACCTCATAGCATATTTTTCGATTAGCCCTCGTACGTGGTTGTTTTCTGATGCTCCTGCCAATCCTCTCTCGCACAATGCATCAGGAACAGTCATAATGAATCAAGCCAGGCCATGTAAAACAGGATCCCCTATAAGACTGTGGGTCTATCATTGGGTTACTGATTATAACCATATTTATGAGCCCAGAACTTCTTTTACACTTCTTATCAAGGGGTAGTCACTTTGGAGAGCCGGTGTACACCCTCACTGGTGAGCCGTGGAGAGCAGAGGAGAGCAGATGGAAAACTACGTCACATTGACGTCATATCATCAACCCCGCTGGTTGTGACGTAGTTGGCTCTCCGAGGCTCTCTGCGGCTCTCCGAGGCATCGGTGAGCCCATAAGACCGTGGGTGAGCCTGCTGGTGAGCCGCGGAGAGCCGCAGCTCAAGAGAGCTGGTGTACACTTTTTTGAGGAGTGACTACCCCCTTGCTTCTTATAGTCTGTAATGGGGGAGGCGGAGTGGCGCTGCGGAAACATACGCGCCCACGGATGTTAAGGTCCCGGGTTCGATCCCAGCCCGGGGATACCCCCTTCATCTCGTGCAGAGTTTAGGTCGTCTCTGGCTTCGTCTCGGGTGGTATTTTCTTAGACTAAACCACCCAGGGGAGTTCACAAAATGTACCCATAACAGTCCGCGCACTGCACTTTGCACATCCCCTCCTGTCATCCTGCCCGTGGGGCTGGGCGCTTCAATTAATAGGCACCAACTACTGTACAATAATAATACAAAACAAAGGTCCGTGTGTTATACCCCCAGTTGGGGGTGAAAGCACTACCCCAGGATTATTATTATAGTCTGTAAGAGTTGATAATTGAGCAAAATATGTAAGAGCCATTCCTTGAAATTAAAGCAAATCTTATTGAAAGTTATAATATTGTTTACGCTGTAATTTTTTTTTGAATACCAGGTATTAACAGTCCCATTTAAATAATTGTTACAGGGCCTGAGGGGCCTGAGGAGAAGCAGGAGAAGTCAACGTGGGGTGGCGAGGGTAAGTGTACAGTCCCTTATTATTTGTATTGTGAATGTATATGAGTGCAAGCTCTTTGTAAGGTTCTGCATATCCCCATTTTGCATCTAAGTACCATGGCAGTAACTTTTCTAAATGTGTGTAATATCAAAGGGTAGGGCATACCTACCTTTTCTTATATCGTTGGCTTACAATAGATATCCAAACAGCACAATTTTGGCAGCATGAGTTATTTACATCACATAAGGTCTGTTGCCTTCTGCACAATATGTTCCATGGATAGGGGGGACTTGGCAGCATTCCAGGCATACTGCTCATACAAAAGGGATGTTTTTCTGAGAGTGGGCACATATGAATACAAAAAAATGACCTCATTCCATTTCATGCCTGCTGGAAAGGCATCGAGGCCATTTTTCACCTCTCCTGATGCATTACTTTCACACCTAGAGTCACTTGTTGTTGTCATATTCAAACTATGCATTTCTGATGTAATGCTCAGTTCTCAGCAAGAGAGAGGTGTTGTTGACCTGAAAGTGCAGTGGGCCAATGTAAATGTATGTATTCCCTGTGGAACAAACTAGCCAAGCTGTATGGTAACCTTCACAGACAGTGACACTTTTGTTACTGGCTAAATCATATGTTATCACTTATCACATTAGTTATAATTGCATGAGCTATATACATAAACATTGCTTTCCACTGAAACTCTTTGCCTCGGCAGCAATGTTTCTAAGCAGTTTGTTAGGTGCTGCCACTATACAGACTATATTATCCATTTCATGCATTATGACAAGTTGCTAGTCATGATGCAACTTAAATAAACTTTCACTGGAGTGAAGCCTGATTTTTTGGATTAGGATGATAAAGTTAGGCTGAACTGAAATTTATTTTAGCTTACATGAATAATCGTGTATTCTCATTTTCGTAGCTGATGATGGACTGGGGCCCGTTGAAAAAGTATGACGAGTCGAATGCCATCAATCCCTTTGTGAGTATCACTTGATTCATTTTAAGAGTAAGGTCATTTACATAGCCCAGAGCAAACTGGACCAGTCCCACTAATTTATTGATCAGCACCTCATTGCCGTCTCAGAGAGACAACAACTGACTTCATGTCAACAGGGAGGAATTCTGATGCTGGCAGCACACAAAGAATCAGAAACAATGACAATCCATTACATTTGATATCAATCGGATGTGATCAGTTTGTGCCTCTGTTGATTGACAACACTGTGTCTTGCGACCAAACATTGGATCAGATCTAGACTGAGTCCAGCGTCCATGGTTCTGTGATAATGGACTCCTTTATTATCACATTACAGTTCTGGATCATGCCTGTAACATCACTTCTATACTCTCAAAATAATAATAACACTGGGGAACACACATTTTGATGCCTTGAATGTTAGACCTGTTTTTGGGTGTATTCGTGGCGCTGATTCCAGAACTTGCTTCAGTTTTGCTCCATCATGTCTAGTTTTGGAGATACGGCATATTCACCTTATATGCTCATTCTACACGTCTTGCGTCCAAATTCGTGATACTTAAGTGCATGGTCCCACCTTCCTTGGTATCTGTCCTCCATGGTTTTTACGTCCTGATGAAATCTTTCCCTTGCTCTTCGCTAAAGTCACCAAGGTTATGTGGAAAGCTATCTAAATGGCTGTGTAGGTAGTGCACCTTGACACTCATATTACAGCCAAGCTTATGAAAATTTGAGAGCATGTTCTCTACTAATTCACAGTAGTTCTCTGCCTTGTGATTGCCAAGAAAGTTATTGACAACTAAACCAAACGAATTCCAGGCGCTAGACTCAATCTTGTCCGTTGAAGCTGTGAAATGGGAATCTCTTATAAGCTGTCTGCTTTGTGGACCATCAAAAATACCTGCTTTCAGCTTGCTTAGACCAGGGAATGTCTGCAACATGTACTCAAAGCACAAATTGTCTTTGTGCAAAGCCTTCACAAATTGCTTCATCAATCTCAGCTTGATATGTAAAGGTGGCAGGATGATTTTGTCTCGGTCAACCAGAGGTTCATTGATTACATTTTTTTGTCCATCTTCCCCAATTGCACCATTCAGTGCAGTGGCCTACCACACTCCACATGTCATGCGGTTGCATGATAGTAAAAACTAGACTGATTGGCAAGTGAGGTTCTTCAAGTGAGGAAGCTCTTATTATTATGGAGGTAGGACGACACCTGCACATGATAGGCAGCGAATCTCAAATAGTTGACGTGATGCAGCAAAATTGATGCCATATTTGGAATCAGCACCCCAGATATACCCAAAAACAGGTCTAACTTTCATGCCATCATAAAATATTTTTCATTTTGTTCCCCAGTGTAATATATTAATAATAATTGTGGGGTATAGTGCTCACCTTATCGGTATCTGCACAGACCTTTATTGTTAATAATGGGTTGTACAGTACATTGCCACACGCCCGGGCCCACGGGCAGGATGACAGGAGGGGATGTGCAAGGTGCAGTGCATCTGACGCTGTGGTCATTTTGTGAACTCCCCTGGGTGGTTTGTCTTAACGGAAATACCACCCGAGACGAAGCCAGAGATGACCTAGAACTCTGCATGAGATAAAGGGGGTTTCCCCAGGCTGGGATCGAACGCGGGACCTCAACATCCGTGGGCGTGTGCGTTACCGCAGCACCACTCCGCCTCCCCTATACTCTCAAAATACTCGTACTTTACTTTCAGTAGTAATTGTTAATTATGGTTTGTACCAAGTTTTGGTTGTCCTAGGAAAAGTGTATTCATTGAAGTATTAACAGACATATAAGTGCAATCATCTTTATTACCCCTCCAAAAAATGGGTTATTATTGAGAGTCACACACTTGCTCATTTTACATTGTAGTGTGGCTATTGGAAATTGTTGCCACAAATGGACTAATTTTTTAAAATAAAAGTTAGGTTGCTAGGTCTTTCTTAAAAATGTTGGAATATCAGAGGATGATTGTTGCAGATACTTTTGCATATTAGCCCAGAACTCCATAAATATTTAAATGTAGTACTTGATGTCTAGCTAGACTACTACTAATTAAAGCTATGCACCTTTCTCAATTTAAGGCAACCAGGCGTAGGGGAGGAGCCTAAGGGTATGTGTGATTTATTGTGCATTTGTAGTCTGGTTTGTGGTCAGTTATCCCATACCATAAAAGGCATGCAGCATCTGGTGTTTGTTTGTCCAGAGTGTTTATCCAACTCCCTTCAAAGCGTAGTACAGTACCATCATTTCCTGGGTAGTCCATATGTACGGAAACAGGGATGACACTCTGGCATCCATGACTGCCAGTATGCTTTTCAAATCTATTGCAAAATAGCACACTTTCCTGAGCAAGTCAGTGTTGAAAGAGGTTGGAAGTGCAAATTTTCTTTTGACACAATGCAATGCGTGGTTTTTTTCTGTCCTCCTGTTTCTGCTGATCAGCATTCACCCATAAGCTTGCTCGTGGGTTACCTTGGACCTTGAAGGCAGCAGAAGCCTACTCCTACAGAGATAGGGAGGAATACCTACCCATTGTGTCAGAAATTACTTGTGCATTTACAACCTCTTTCTATTCTGAGTTGCCCATGTATAGTTTTTCAACCTGAAATTTCCGCTTTGAAAATGTCCGTAAGCCACCGAAGCAGTAGTGGCGGAGTGGATTTGGTATCCGACTGCTAATCGGGAGGTCCTGGGTTCGAGTCCCGGAAGCCGGCGGTCCTGACCTTGGTTTTCTGTGGTTTTCCATGGTCGCTCCAGGAAAAATTTCCGGGATCGTACCGTAAAATAGGCCACAGCCGCTTCCTTCCTTTCCTATCTTTGTCCTGTCCTTGAGGAGGCGCGGTGTCGGTGGGAGTTTCTGACCCGCACCTAGGGGAGTGTCTTGCAGCTTGGCCCCCTGGGGGACTGCACACGACCCCCAAATTTCGGACATTGCACTTGCACCCGTATCCCCCCCTCACAAATCCCTATCCTGACCCCTGCACTGGAGAGAAAAAATGCGATAAAAATTTCGTAAGAAAAAATGGTGGTAACCCACCACCCTAAAAGGGCTCTGTTCCCTTTAATGGGGTAAAGCTAAAAAAAAAAAATGTCCGTACGCCCCAGCCATGACTGCTATAGATGGCTAAAAATTTTCTAGCTCTGTGTGTCCCAATCTTTCATTTGAACACACAATGGGAAATTTCTGGTTTCAATAGTTTTGTTTCTTGATCACACAATTGGAGGGGGTTGCATTATTATGCATGAAAATTGTAGCTCTCTGACTTTCAAGTGCTACAAGTAGCATAGTTCATTTTGCTTCTCGTAAAGCAGAATATGTAGAAGCAGTGTAGCCTTCCTGTTGTGTTACCTTGTGCATACGGTTATAAAGAAGTTTAGGTCTGGAACAGAAACCTGTTCAGTATGGAATTTTTTTCTTCGAAACAGTGTGATTCTCATACACAGAGGGAGGCGTTATTAGTCTGTTTCGCCTCTGCAGTCATCCTTTTGGCAATGCTGAAGAACTGAAAAATGACATGCCAGTACTAATAACAATACAGTTGAATCCAGATATAACAGACTTCAAGGGACCACGGAAATCAGTCTGTTAAAACCAAGGTTTGTTATAAATATCTGAATGCACAAGCCACATATGGAAGCATGCCGGGACCAGCCTTGCAAGTCTGTTACAATGGAAAGTCTGTTCTAGCGGAGGCTGTTATATCCGGATTTAACTGTATAACTTTGTTTGCATTTTAAGATATTTCCAATATTACATGTGGGACAGTCAGAGAATGAAGGAAATCCTCTTTTTTTTCCAGCAGAAATGGCGGCCAAAGATGAAGAGCAGCGGGAGATGGTGTAAGGTATATGTAAGGTGTACCATAATGATTCCGAGGGCATTTTTTAATATTTATTTATTTATTTATTTATTTATTTATTTATTATACCCCATTGGAGGGCGGGGCCCTTTTAGGGGGACACAACGCCATCGCTTATACATGTATACATCTCTAAACCACGGAACATTTTGCATATGAACATGCACGTAATTCGCCAGTCGGCCAATCACACCCATCTCTCAGTCACACATTACTATTGTTTTGATTACATTTTCTAAGAAGTTGTTCAGGTTGAAGGATTGTTCTTTGGTTATGTCAGCCAGCATTAACAGAAAACGGTTGGGGGGATAGGTAGGCAAGTTGTGCAGAAATTCATATCAGGGGGTGCGGAAAAAGGGACAAGCGTAAATTATATGGTAGGGGGTGAATGGTTCGGCAATATTGCACCAAGAGCAGTCCTCTGTATAGTCAAAAATCAGCCTGCAGCCCAAAAGGAAAAGGCTCGGTGATCGATGGCGTAAATTGGCCAACAGGCGTGTGATTTTTAACGGTGTGAGGAAAGCTAAGTAATGCAGGAAATATGGATATATCACGGAATAAAGAATATCAAGAAGATAAGGACAAGGCCTGAAGACTTCGGGTATCTAAAAAGTCTGAATATTTTTTCAAAACTAAAGGCAAAGTATTGTTCATTGAGCCCCAGTCTCAAACCTCACCCAAAGCAGTCAAAGTTCATGCTTGTGTGACCCAGTTGATTTTATTGGATGGAATATTATCACGCAAGGCCGACTTATCAGCAATCTTCGTAGGTCTATCCCCCAGTATTAAAGTGTTTGACTTTAATTGTAAATCTACAAAGGAGGCCAAATAAACCTAACGCCTGGTGCAAACGAGGAAATGTGGGAGGGAGGCCACTTGCACCCACCATCCAAGTAGTCATGTTCCCTCCTTGAGAGTACAAGTGTCGTGGCCCAGCCCAGCCCATCCCAGCATGCCCATATTGGCTCCAAATTTCTTGCTTGCAAGAAATCTGCACGCGCTGATTGCCTCAGGAGAGCGCATGTGCTGTGCCGTCCTGGGTGGGTGGGCAGGCAATAAGTTGCTCCCAAATTTCCTCATTTGCGCCGGCCCTAGGAGATACGTGGGTTGTTTCAAAAGTCATTGCGCGTATTTTTTTATTCAAAAATGGTAACACATACAGAGATGACCTTTGCTGAGGTTTGAAGATCCGGTGATTACAATTTGATCTGGCATAGAGACGTTGCCTATATCTCAAGGGGGCGAGGAAACAAATGGGGAATGTGACCACCCCCACCGCACCATCGCCCTAAGACGGCCCGAGCCTGATGCGCTTGGAGTTGTTGGATGTTGCATGCTGGACACTTGGCGATGGACAACACGGGAGCTTGCTTTCGAGTGTAGGACAAGTCAGAGCACTATGAGGACTCTGAAAGACTGAAAGGTCTGAGGAAGTTGGCATCCTCACTGGTTCCTCGCCATCTCTTTGAGGTGCAAAAGTGCCACCATGTTGCCCTCGCTTGAAACTCTTGCATTGAGGGTGATGGGTTTTTAAAACTGTTTGTGGTGAGGGATGACACATGGCTCAGGTCATAGTGCTCTGACTTGTCCTACACTCGAAAGCAAGCTCCTGTGTTGTCCATCTCCGAGTGTCCTGCATGCAGCGTCCAACAGGCCCAAGCGTGTCAGGGTCGGTCCTTCTTAGGGCGATGGTGTGGTGGGGGGGTCACGATCCCATTTTGTTTTCAGGACCCCTTGTGATATGGGCGGCATGTATATGCGAGATCAAATTGTAATCGCCGGATCTCCAAAACTCAGCAAAGGTAATGTGTTACCATTTTTGAATTTAAAAATACGCGCAATGACTTATGAAACAACCCACGTATAAGGGGTGCAGGCCAGTCTCCAAGACAGTGTAAGAAGTAATTAGCCGTGTTTTGGTGGAGGAGGAGGTGTGAGGAAGTAGTTTTGCATTTGATTGAACACATTAACCATGGTGATCCCCCAAACCTGCATCGTAGAAAAATACCGGATCTACTAGAGCATTGAATGGTAGCAACTTGAATATCATGAAGCTGTGAATTCATAAGAATTGACCAGAGACTGTTAATTGGCACTAATGATTTCACTTTGAAGTATTTACTGTCATTAGAGAAGTTTCAGCTGGAGCTAAAGGGGACCCCCAATTTAAAAGGTGTAGGTGTTTATCCAAGGAATGGCGGTGGCATCCTAGTAAAAAGAGAATTCCCGACATTTACTAGCCTTTTAAAACATAGCACTTTTTGGTTTCGTTGAGATTTAGATTGACCAGATTCTTCCTATAAAACTACTCGGAAACTTTGAGGGTTTTTTTGCAAATAGAGGGGATTATTATCAACGAGAGGAATTGTATCTTCCTTGTAAGAATAGAAAGAGTATGAATTCAGGAGTGTTAGGGCTGAAACTAACCCCCGGAGAGCTATTTGACACTAGGTCAAGGTCAGACCAGAATGAATTAAATAAGACCGCGCTGAGAGGTTCACCTTGTCCGTTAATGTGAGTCAACAGCTCTTGGCAGGTTGATCAATACCCTGAAAAGTTTCCCTCTGAGTTTACCTATGTATTTATGGGCAAGACTAGTAAAAGTGAAATGTGATCGAGGTAACATCTCCCTGCCCTAAAACGAGCTTAACCCTGGAACTGTGACGTGGGGTCTTTTAGGACCCCATGGGAATTAAAATGCATTAAAATGATAATTACAATGAACTGCTGCCATTTAAAAAAAAGTATATAACAGGAAATGCTTTTTTTTATTTTGAAGTAGATATCATTTTCAGCATTGTTCAAAGAATGATTTCATATAACCAATCCGTTGAAAAGTGTTATATAAAAATTAATAAAAATTAAAATATGTATGGGGTCCTAAAAGACCCCACGTCACAGTTAACGTAACGTTCAGGCATGTCACGGTTCCAGGGTTAAGTTTCAGATAACAAGCTGTGTTAATCAAGAGGTTAGAATGGGCATGAATAACTTTGATACAGTGTTTTCGAATGATATGGGACATAATATGGGATATATATATATATATATATATATATATATATATATATATATATATATATATATATATATATATATATATATATGCTAGTCAGGCTGTGTAATTGGGAAGTTCTACTTTTTAAATGGGTCAGGCAAGGGACTTAACAAATGAAGACCTCGGGAGAAGAACGATCAAGGTCCTCTTTTTGTCAAAAATTAGTTACATAATCACCTCATAAGATAGTTTCACTACCGTAGAATATCATGGTTTGGTCATGGTTGTGGAGTAATGGTCATAGGTCTCTATGGAAGGCCCTGAAAGTGGGATTTACGAGGGCCATACTAAAATGGTTTACAATTTATTTCCCCCCCCCCCTTCCCCCCCACAAATACAATGCCTGTACAGGTCGGCAGATAGTCACACATTATAGATAGAATCCTCCTGGAGCTGAATGAACAGGAGTCATGGGTGTGGCAACCTTTCCAGCCCCTCCGGGATCCAATTTTTGGAGGTTCGGTGCACCCCCTCCCGGACACCTGCTTACAGTCAACAATTTCCTGGAAATTGCATCAGCGAAGGAGTTTTTTTCATGGATCTGAACAGGTGAAAGTCACTGGCGGCCACGCCGGGTGAGTGAGTGGAAGTATAAGCACCCAAACCCAGATCCATGAAAAGAATACCCTTCGCCGATGCCATTTCCAGGACACTGTTGACAGTTGTTTATGTTGTTGATTGTGCACAGTTGTCCGGTAGTGGGTGCGTCTCATCTAGTCACCTCCAAAAAGTAGATCCCGGAGGGCCTGGAGAGGTTGACACACGTGTGGTGGTAGTGCATTCAGCTACAGGATGATTCTATCTATAATGTGTGACTATCTGCCGACCTATATGAGCACTGTAGATGTGGGGAAAAAATAAATTGTAAATCATTTTAGTCCACCTTAGGGTCCACCTTTGACCCGATGTAGTGGGTGACCTGATGATTTTCAGGTCTTGGCGCAATGTTAAGAATTGATTACCATCTTATTTTCTACAACACATAAAAAATTGGGAGAATTGAACTGAAAGCAATTTCCCATAAGGATGGTGTAATATCCTTTGAAATTGGAATATCTCAGTTTCACCTGATGCGGACCTTGATCATTCTTCTCCCGAGGTCTTCAAATTAATAAACAGTAATATTTAATATAGCATCCTGGCAACCTGCTTTTGTGTGTTACCGATGTTGCCGGCCTGTTGTTTATGTGAGGGGATATGATTGTTGATGTGAGGGGATATGATTGTTGAGTGGAGTCCTGTATCGGCCGTTCTGCTGAATGGGTTGCCCTAACGGAGTCTTCCTGAGTGGTGTTAAACTAGACTCTGTGTAGTTATTCTGTGGTGGTCGCTTGCGAGAGGGAGGGGAAAAAAACGCGCGGGCACAATCCCCACCTGGCACGAAGTCACCCCGTTTGAGAGTATGGCTCCCAAACAGTGGGTGCCAGGGAAGCCAGGGGCCTGAGATGTCTACTCCCCAGCATTGTGTCAGAGACGAGACGAGCAGCAGCTGCAGGCAAGGCTTACGTCAAGTATACGGGACATTCGTCGAATCAATTAGGAAACAGTACCTGCCGCTTGCCGACCCTTTGATTCGTTGTTTTGCTTCTGGGTTTGAAGTCCGGGAAGTGACCAGGGATCCCGGAATTAATTCCTCAAGCTTCACCAGAATGCAGATGGGATCATTGTCATCCTAATTATTGTCATCTCTCAGTTCGAATCGTAACCTAGCAACTTACGATTCGAACTGAGAGATGACAATTAGGATGACAATGATCCCATCTGCATTCTGGTGAAGCTTGAGGAATAATTAATTCCGGGGTCCCTGGTCACTTCCCGGACTTGAAACCCAGTAGCAAAACAAACAATCAAAGGGTCGGCAAGCCGCAGGTACTGTTTCCTCGGCGAATGTCCCGTATACTTGATTTCAGCCGACTCCGGAACTTGGGAGAGAAGTTGGTGCAGGTGCAGATGGTTGTGGAGGCAGAAAGTCAGAGCCTCGAGGGATGAAGGCACATACAAGAGGGAAGTGGAAGAGAGATTGACGATTTTGAAGAGGGCTTTTGCCAGTGGGGTTGGAAGGGCGCCTCTGAAGGTCTTCCCTACCATCAATCCATTTGGAATGTGATCACCGGCCCCATCTCATCTGCACCAAATGAACCGTTGGAGAGGGGCAACAATGAGGGTGCAGGTGCTGTTGCCACACGATGGCCGAGGGGACCTGCCGAGAAGGACATTGGAGCTCCCGGGTGAGGGGCAGCCAGGGCAGAGCTAGATGAATTAATGGTGCCACAGCTAAGATCGCGGGTGCTGCAGGTACATCCCATCGATGGATGTGTTTATGGTTTAGAGGTAGGTGAGGGTCGAATAGTACTAGACAGGAAGGTGTTATGGGGCTGGATGGGGGCACAGCGAGAGGTGACAGCTCCAGTAGCCAGTGGTGCCCAGTCTGGTTGACAGAGAGACCACCTGGGGCGGAGAAAGAAATGTCCAGAGGTGGGGAATCCCTTGCGGAGAGGAAAAGGTTATTACTTATTAGTCCAGGCAATGAACGGGGTGTAGACGGAAATGATGGGAAGGCAAGAATTGACCTCAGGGGTTTGTTTGGACTAGTTAAGGTGTGTTTATACCGTCTGGAAGTGAGCCCAGTTCCGGCGAACTAATTTCCTGCCGGGCACTCGAATCGTACTATCCGTTTACGCCATTGCGGTCGCACAGCCAGCGAGGAGTGAGACTCGGACACGGACTCGGAGCTCGCGAGTAATCAGTTGTGGAGGGCTGGGGTAGAGGGATGGAGGGGCGGCCGGGCAATGGCATGGATGCGAGCCGCGGGAGACCCGCTTCTCCTCCTGCCGGCGAGGGGAACTGGGAGCTCCTTTGCTGTACTTCTCGGTTGCAGCCATCAAAGAGCTTAAAACTAGGAAGAGTGGAAAAAACAGCCGGTAGCATAGCAACCGTGTCGCCAATCGACTGACCTGCCACCTGGCGAGTCGACAGCGAAACTCGATACTGTATTGTACAATACGGTAGATCGAGGCAGTGCCGGAAATATGGCAATAAAAGCCCCAGAGGTTGGAAATAAGTCATAGGTACTAGTATACTCCCGTCAAATTGCCGACAAAACACGTTGCAGAAGACCTGTGAATAAAAAACCATCACGAAAAGCAAATATTATTTGCCAGAAGTTTATTGATTTCCACTACAAGGTACACCAAGGTACACACTGATAATGATGCTGAACATGGTCACATGACAGGAAGATATACCCCCCGCTGCTATGTCCATCTTGTCGTGGCGGGACGGGCTTGTTCTTCTTCCCGTGAACTCGAGAACCGTGGAGGGCCCTTTGGTAACGAAAATAATGTGATCCGAGACCCTGTGCGCGAACAGCAGTAGTAGCACGCGGCACCCGAACGTCTACGCCACACTATGCCGGCAAAGGAACTTGTTCAATTTCGAAATTCGAACGTGATTTCTAAGCAACGAGGTGATTATTTGTATTGTTAGGTGCAGGGTGGCCAGCTGCGCAGAATATCAGTTTCGGGTCCAATATTAGTTCCTTAACCCCATACGACCTCATATTGGTCAGTTTTTAGATTTATAACTCTTAATTATGTGCCTCTTGATATTAAATCAACACAGTTTATTGAAATTCATCTCGACAGCACTCGACGGTGCCGCCTAGTGGCGCCGCGTAGTGAGCCATCAGCAAAACACGTTGGCCAAACATCTGGCCAAAAAGTGGCGACGCTTGGAAACCGTTTTTTCCACTCTTCCTAGTATAAGCTCTTTGGCAGCCATCTTGTATGTGGGGGATGAACTCCACCCTCTACCGTCGTTGATTGGTTGGAAAAGAGAAAGGCAAAGGGATAGGCGTCTCAACTGTGCGCGCGCATACGGGGAAGGCTCTGATTGGTCAGATGGAGTTAGGAATCCGTTGCTCCTTGCAGAAAAGACTCCTATGGAGAAAAGCGGTCGCAGGCGCTCGATTCCTTGCGACATTATTTCTGGTGGCCACGGTTTCCGTTGCCGAAGCACCCAGTTCGCCGGAACTGCCGTCACTTCCAGACGGTATAAACACACCTTTAAGGTGTGTTTATACCGTCTGGAAGTGAGCCCAGTTCCGGCGAACTAATTTCCTGCCGGGAACTCGAATCGTACTATCCGTTTACGCCATTGCGGTCGCACAGCCAGCGAGGAGTGAGACTCGGACACGGACTCGGAGCTCGCGAGTCATCAGTTGTGGAGGGCTGGGGTAGAGGGATGGAGGGGCGGCCGGGCAATGGCATGGATGCGAGCCGCGGGAGACCCGCTTCTCCTCCTGCCGGCGAGGGGAACTGGGAGCTCCTTTGCTGTACTTCTCGGTTGCAGCCATCTTGTATGTGGGGGATGAACTCCACCCTCTACCGTCGTTGATTGGTTCGAAAAGAGAAAGGCAAAGGGATGGGCGTCTCATCTGTGAGCGCGCATGCGGGGAAGGCTCTGATTGGTCAGCAGGGGCACAGCAGAGGTTAGGAATCCCTTGCTCCTTGCAGAAAAGACTCCTAGGGAGAAATGCGGTCGGAGGCGCTCGATTCCTTGCGACATTATTTCTGGTGGCCACGGTTTCCGTGGCCAAAGCACCCAGTTCGCCGGAACTGCCGTCACTTCCAGACGGTATAAACACACCTTTAGGAGGCAAACATACTAAAAGTCCTGGGACCTAGGAGGTGAGGCTAAGAGGAGGCAAAATGAGTAGGCTATATATTATTCCACGTCGCGCAAGAGTTGGACAGGACACATCGCGCAGTGGATGGACAGGACACGTCGCGCAAGAGATGGACAGGACACGTCGCGCAAGAGTTGGACAGGACACGTCGCGCAAGAGTTGAACAGGTCACGCCCCGCAGAAGATAGATAGGACACGTCGCGCAAGAGATGGACAGGACACGTCGCGCAAGATTTGGACAGGACACGTCGCGCAAGAGTTGGACAGGTCACGTCGCGCAAGAGTTGAACAGGTCACGCCCCGCAGAAGATGGACAGGACACGTCGCGCAAGAGTTGGACGGATCACGTCGCGCAAGAGATGGACAGGACACGCCCCGCATGAGTTGGAGAGGTCACGTCGCGCAAGAGTTGAACAGTAGGGTGTAGCGTCATTGGACGAATTTTATTGGATCAAAAGGCACATTTCAGGTTTTGTTAAGTGGACCTCCCAAACTTCAAATATGAAAATAAAATTTTTTCCGACAAGTGTAACACCCCCTTTTTTGACCTTGAAAATTGTTAAAATGCCCAACTTAGACCAATGAATACTTACCAGCGACATGGTTGCGGACATATTGGTAAATGCATGACATAGGGAATCGCAGCTATGTCTCCTCTACTCCTGTGCCAAATTTGGTTGACAGG
>JYFJ02006726.1:0-18417 GCA_000934665.2 Catajapyx aquilonaris | reverse complement strand
CCCCCCATTGCTAATGTTTATGTGTGCCCCCTCTGCCCTTACCCTACTCTCTTCCCAAAAGAAGAGTGGCATCAAAATGTGTCACCACCCAAAAAAATGCACCTTCACTTGCAGATTGTCTTATGCATAACCTCTGTCAACTTCAAAGTGTTAAAACTACTGATATCTGCGAAACAGGCAAAGCATTCATCCGAAGTCGAGCAAACACCTAATACAACATTTTGGTGACCTACATGCACAACAAAAATTGACACAATGTTACAAGGCATGTCACCTACACACTTACAGTGATAATACGTAGTAACAAACTACACTGTAGACTTTGTATGAATGCCTTTCATGGATGTACTATTTCATCAATATATGAGGCTTCTATAACTTCATTACACATTTGCAGAAAAGTTGCCAAGTGTTCTTGTCAAGTTCTACAACATCAGTTTGCAAATGTCATTGCTTGACTATATAAGCTGCGTCAAAAAATTGCTCTTGTAAAATAAGCTGCGCTTGCATCCAACTTCAGGCAAGGGAGTAGGGACCCCCATCAGGAAAATAATCCCCAAAGAATATTGTACTGTGAATTGCATTTGTATGCATAGTACTGTACTTTTATAATTATTGGAAGCTGCACTCCAAGCAGGCATAATTACGGTGGTGACACTTTTGATGGCTGTACCCTCCCCCCCCCCCTCCCCTCCCCCACCCGAGATCCTGACCAAGCCACCCCCTTCCCTATAACCCTCCCCATTCACTCCCCCCACCCCCACCCCAAGGCACCCTCTGGCGGGTGGGGGCAGCCAGGGTCCGCCCTGAGCGATGAGCCGAGGAGGGGGCCTGCCCCGCCAAGTCTTGGATCAGTCTGCAGCGGAGGATTAGTCAGTCGGAGTCAGTGCTGGGCGGGCAGCCCCTTCGCTATATTTTTTTCTTCCTTTTTTTAAAATCCCCTGAGATTCGGCCGCCCCGGCACCACCCCCCCACCCCCAAAATGCACCCTCCCCAAAATCTCCCCCCTTAACCCTCACCCCCCCCACACCCTCAAGAAATGCAGCCAACACCCGCACCCCGACCAAACTTTTGCCCAAGAAAAAGGAAGTTAACTCTCATTTTTTCTTGCCATAATTTGGTTGCTTCAGAATGCCATCGTACACAAAACTGGCATTAAGTCACTCCTAATCTGAAACAATGGCTTGACTCTAGATCAATCATATTGTGCAATTTAGGGACTACATTTTTGGTATAATAACACTGAACTTTAACTATTCATTGCACTTTCAGTGTACAATAGTGGCTGATAGTGCTCGTGGCACAAATCTACATGCCGAAAGCATCACCAACCACTACATATCCATTTCAAAAATGGGGTTTCGCTGATTGCATTCTGAAGGAACCAACTGATGAGAAAATAAGAGTTAAGCGGAAGAGAGAGGTTATGCATATACCTGACCAGAGGAGAGAGGGTGTAGCCAAAACGTGATATGAGAAACATTCCAAGTAAAGGCAGGCACCAAACATTTCCTTAGTTTGGGAAGGTAATAAATATGAAACGTATTAGGAAAAAAAAAAAAGTGTAACTGTCACAAGTGATGTAAACACAAATGCCACCAACTATAATAATTCAGATCAGTCATTTGCAAGTTGGCGCCACAAATGCCACAACTGTACTATGTCACTAATATAGGGGAAATCTTTGCCGCCGGCCAGTTAACCTGGACAGAAAACACAACATATGGCACAGAACAAAAATCTTTCTTAAAACTTACAGCGTTAAAAAAAAAAATACAAAACAAAAAAGAAATGTACAAAAACTGAGTCTTAAAATCATCACCATTTGTAAGTAGTAAAATAGTTACCATCTACAAAGAGAGGCATGCACTATACCTTAAAATAAGAAAAAAAAAACCTACTTGAAAAGAGTAAAAAAAAATTGCGGAACATAAAATTGATGTAAAATTGTGCGAGCAGCTGATGCTCTCCATGTGCACAGCTTTAAAAATTTGCCACTTAAAATTTTTGTACGGGAAGCACATGAGGTGAGTGCAGGTATGCATAAAAACTTGGGAAGGTTCTCAAAATCGGGGAAACGAGGTTTAGGAAGGGCAGAGAAGGGCATCAGCTGCTCGGGCACCTGAGGTAGTCTCACATCAGTCCTCATAGCTGGTGAGAGGCGGTTGGGGGCTTCCTCCTCTCTCCCTCTCTCTATATATCTTTTGCTTTCAAAAAACAAAACAAAAAAAAAACACCAAAAACTGCACGACATGGAAAAACACAAGGCAACACTGACCCCACCCCACCCCCACATTCTGTNCCCCTCCCCCCCCAAAATAAAACGAACCATATCTTTCCTGACAACTGCAACAAGCATTTTGACGTTATATACACCCCCACACTTTTTTTTTTTTGTAGTTTTTATTCTCTAATTCATTTAACCCAACCCAAATAAAGACCCACTTCACGGGGCTAAATATCTACACGAGCAACAAGAAGCACCTGCGGACGCACGTCGCCAGAAGGCCGGCACAGGGACTCGGATATTTGTTTTTTTTAATGTTTCATTTCGGTTTATTCAGATTTTTTTAAACTAAGAGAAGGGTGTCATGTAGCAACAATTGAAGCAGCATAGCAAGACTTTCAAGTTACGGGCAACTGTTTCTTTCGGAAATTTATAAAAAATCAACTCTCCTCACTGCCATATATCTTAAAATTTCAATCCCCATACAGTTGACTCCAGATAAAAGCAACTCTTGGTTACAGCCAACTCGAAGGGATGAAGGAAGCCTTGGTTGTAGGATACTGATTTACCTTGAAGTCTCTCATATCCAGAGTTAACTGTTATAAAATTCCACGGGGGGGAAAAAATGCAGCTGCAATTTTTTAACAAAATTCATTCCTTTCGTACAATTATTATCCCATTTTTACTTTTAATACTAAAAGCCAGGCACCACATGCTATGAATCAAACATGGTGGTAGGAAAAAATTAATTTAGGCAAGAACCAATGTTTCACTTTGCATGGCAGTTTCCTGATAATTACACTTTTTAAATCCAAAAATTTCCAAACATGCCAAACGCTATCAATGTTACTACATAACATCCTGGCATCCCCACCCTTCCCCCAACCCCTTCCCTCTAATTTTTAACCCCACCCCATCTGTTTTTAAGGCTGATTGGAGCGGCAGGAGGACATGAAAAGAAAACGACAAGCATTGTCACCATTTAGGAAGGTGGGAAGTAAAAAAGAAACATGCGTGACAATGGACGCCGCCTACATCATTTTGTGTTGTGTTGTGTGTGTGTGTCTTTGCGAGGTATACAAAAATAAGTACGTCCCCGCTTTTGCATAAGAGAGGAAGTCAGCAAAGGCTGACGGACTTGGGTTTATTTTTTTCCTATCCTGCGGGCGCATTTGTACTCTTTGGAGGAGGACGACTTGGTGCCTGGTGACGTGTGGCGTTAAGATTTTTCTTTCAAATATGGCGGAACGGAATGCACGAGATTCACATGATAACAGGGTACGAGCAGGGATTCCTATTACAAAATATTCCTCTTGTACAAAGGTGTAAAGTCTACATGAGAGGGAAAGTCGTATACTGTTTTAAAGGCTACGTTGAGGAGAGGTGGGGGGGATGGTAAAGGTAGGGGGGAAAAAAAGGTGTGCAATGCCTCTCTTCCATTTGGTCTACAATGTGAGGTAGAAATGAGTTTTTTAAGTAGATGTATAATATTGTCAGTTGCAGTGCATATAAGCAGATTCATATCTCCTCTTTCTCACTATTCAAGTGATATGTCATCTCAAAAACTTCCAAACCCAGGACTTGGTTCCTACAACGGAAAAGAAAGGTGTCAATACTGCTTAACTCCCACGCCCAACTCCATCACCAGGCACCCAGTTTACTGTGAGGTTGATTATGTCATCTTTTTTTCTTTTGTTAAAACCTTTGCTATAGAACAAAATATCAAAGAGTATCGAGAAAAACTTCTGGCAATAAATAGTGTCTGTATTCCCTGTACAAAAATCGGAGGACAATCACGTGTAAAACAGCTTCCGTTTCCCTGAATAGGTTTCCTGCAAAAAGGAGTCTTTCTCTTTTTTAAACTTCTTTTTTCTTTAAAAATGGAGACATGGAGACGGAATGAGTTTGAGTGCATCGCGGAAACAACCGAGCCCTGCTGTGCTCCCCTCCCTCCCCCACCCCACCCTCCTTTCATACCTCCCCTGACCCTCATTTGACCTGACCCCTGCCCCCAAGCGACGCCCTCTGCTAAGGAACGCTGGACAGCCCCAACCTAACATCTATCGTATGATGCAACTCAGAGAAACTCAACGGGATTACACAATTTTTTTTCTTTTTTTTTGTCATGGGGGTTACTTTTCTCATGGTTACAATTACGTTTTTTTTCATGTCAAAGACCTACATCCTAAAGTAATATCATTCATCTTTTTTTGTGTATTTTTTTGGACCGTTTTCTTTCTTTTTTCGTGTCTTAATGCTGATTGCAGCCGTGTACGTCAGTCATTTTTCAAAACGCACCTGGCCACCTACACACACATATATGGGCTCTCTATTCAGTAAATGTTTCTTTACGTAATTAAAATTCTTCCTCTGATTTTCTTTCTCATACTCTATGACATTATAGCCAACTCAATTGACAATAGGAACAACATGAATTGTCACTTCTAAAATATGTGCACAGTATTTTTTTTGTTTATCTCTGCCTAGTTTTCACTTCATGCATTTATTTATTCTCTTTTTTTAATGCCATGTTGTGGGCTGCTCTGGCCCTCATTATGGGAATTAATAGGAACCTCAATGTCACTATGATTCTTCTACAAATCATAGGTTATCTTTTCTCAGTTACTCTTTTTTTTTTTTTGCATGATAGTCTCTTTTTTTCATATTCAGTCGCTCATTTCAGCTGACTGACAACAAAGACTGGCTGGGGGACAGCTTTCACTGGCCTATTCAGTCATCACGCACACATGCTCACTCTCATGCACACATAGTTCTCAGTTTCCACTGTCGCCCCAACTCGGACTCTGCCCCTGACAGCATCGCAGGAATTCTCAGACCAGTCTTGCCCTACCCCCAAACCCCGGTTTCCCCACAGTGCTCTGGGTGTGCACCGGAAACTGAATTATACATAACAAGTCACTTAAGATCTCAGCGCGTTTGTACTGATCATTGTGATGATGGCGGTCCTGCTCAAAATGCAACTGGGCTTTAAGAAAAAATGCATTAAAATAAGTTAAAAATGGCACCACTGTACTTAGGATTACAATGAGAAACATCAGTATGTGACTTGGCAGACACCATTGAGCTTTGAAAAAAAAAAGTATCAGACAAACGCAATGGCGTCGCAGGCAATATGCGCAAACGGGAACATAAAAAAGTCTGCTAAAATATAGGTTCACACATTGCCTGATGACTTGAAACAAAAATCAGTCTTGTAATCAGCGTGCTACGAAATCACACTAACCTTGCGTAAGTTGCACGCTTGGATGCTGGCGAAATTCATGAGAGAACATTGCATAACTATTATGGTTCAGGAACCATCAAAAACCTCATTAAGATTAAAATGTCTGTCATCTGCTTTAAAGAGAAACACTGGGACACTCAACTTCTGAGACACCGGGACTTGCTTACATTTGACTGTGCCTTTCATGCAACTTTTCCAGCATTCAATAGCAAGTCTGCAACCCCGCTGGTACAAACAGGCAGCTGTATCAGGAGCAGAAACCATTAAAAGAAAGACACCCGGAGCACACCATTGTGACCCACCCTTCCTCCCCTATCTCTCAGACCTACTCCAACTTCCCGTCTTCCTCCTCCTCCTCCAACTCCTCCTCGTCCTCACCCGTCTCCTCCTCCGACGACTCCATCTCCATCACCACATCATCTGCATCATGTCCCATCTTGTCCACCCCATCCTCAACTGCATTTGAATTCCCTCCACCTTGAACCACACCTGCACTCTTATCTGCATACCCAAGCGCAAGGCTCGAGTTTTCCGCAATGAACTGTAGGTAGGTGTCCAATATCGCGCTTCCAGTTGTGTTGTGCGGGTCATTCTTCTGCTGGTCAGGTTTGTTGGGTGGTTGGGGTGGTGGAGGAGGAGGGGGTGGTGTAGGCGTGACTGTTAGAGTGTCGGGCGGTAATGTGACAGGTCGCGAGTTGGGGACACTGAGGTCCTCTGGGTCATCATGGGTCATGGGTAGGCGAAATGGGTGTTGGGATGGGGTAGCATCTGCCAGGGTTATGGACACTCCACCTGATGTGGTGGCGCCGTGATGGCCTATTGACCCTACCGTGGCTGAAGGAAGTTTCAGGTCCAGCCTGAGGTCAGACCTACATGGAAAAGGCAAAGCATTACCCACTTACAATTAAGCAACGGGTGTGACTGCAAACATTTCAGATTTGCAAGAAGTGATGAAAATGTCCGGAAACATACGTAACAGACCTGCGTATGCCAGTTGGAGATGCGCGTGCAGCAAGCTCTGCTGGAGATACCTTAACCCCTGCCTTAGCAAGAAGCTTGGCAGCAAGGTCAGGGTCGAAGGGAGCAGGCATGGGCAGCACAGGAAGATCTTTGGTGCTGATCCCTCGATGCTGGCGGCTCATATGTGAGTGGAGGGAATTGCGTGACTTGGCCACAGTGCCACATAACACACAGCGGTACCCAGGGCACACTGTATGCTTATCCTCCAAGTGGGTTCGCAGAGTGTGTGCAGACCGATAAATCTTCCCACATTTGGGACATGGCCGTGGGTCCGTCGCACGCACACGCATCAGGTCTAGACCCCGACGGGCCACTAATGAGAAAAGAGAGAGTGGATAAGGTTTACAAAGGTGAAAAACAATTGGCATAATTCTTCAGTCAAAACCGTTAAGAAAAAGCTATCTACCAAATAACTAAAAGGGACGATGGAGAAATAGAAAATCTGCCGTATATTTCAGAGATGCATGTATGATACCTCATGCTGTTATTAAACTTTTACTTACCAAAATTTGCATCTTGACTATTCTGCAAACCCGACGGTCCAGGAAGGAATCCAGGAATACCTGTTCACAATTACAGCAATAAGTCATCATGTGACACGATATCATCCAAGCAAAAAGCACCGTGAAATTTGTTCAAAGTAGACAACCCATCTTTCCAAATCATTAAAATTGCTTTGAAATTGTTAGCCACACTTTTCTATAATGCAAAGAGGAAGTTGGGGAGCTAACTGACCCTGGAATCCAAGCAGTGCAGTAGGAAAGGTCGGGTGTCGAGGCACATCTGCGTAGTGTCCAGGGTCAGCGTTTGGATTGTTCATGTTGTCGTCAGGATAATCTTGCGGTTCTGACTTGGCCAAGACATCTGCGACGTCCAGCTTCTCCGAGTTGGCAGTCTCGTCTGTGCTGCTGTCGTCTGCCGCTAGGGCATGTGAAGACAGGCTCCCATCGCCAAGAGTCATCCCTCTCTCTCCTCTTTCCCCATTCCCACCTCTTGCAGATCCACCCTCCAAGGCCTGGCCTAGTAGTGATGGTTCACGTTCAGATGAATGAGGATTGGGAGGTGGAGTGGAGTTGCCTGAGTGACCTCCTCCTCCACTCCCACCACCACCTCTTTCGCCACTCCCACCCCCTGCACTGTTGTAGTTCTCAGAGTGCTCGAGACGCACCCGCTTCAGGGGAGGAGGTGACGCAGGGGCACTGCAATCATTGTTTGGAGTATTTTGTGCCCAACCATCTGAGTTCTGTCAAAAAAAATAGGAAAATGTCAATCACAGGTTACTTCAAACAGTTCATACGTACATAGCATTCTACTGCAGCAATCTCAAGATGATAACCTACAATACTTCTCTAACAAATGTAGTTGCCTTTTAATCATACTGTAATTATGTGACTGCTGCTATATTATATGTCGATAATAATAACATTCCCTTCAGGGATTCATATCTCCCACAGTTATCATAATAGGCACAGGAATGCACTTCAGCTGTTCACCTGACAAGCTGAACCACTTCCCCTCTCTCCTGATCTCTTGCAATGTTGCCCAAGATGTACATCTTATTCTATTTCTGCATGTGTAGAAGCAGGCAAGTGGAATCTAGTTATTGTGGACACCCACTCTAGCCATCCCCAGCAAGCCCACATTGATGACCCACCTCTGCTCAAGATGGACAGGTCTGAGAGCGAGGGGGTAACCACTACATGGAACTGGTGAACAGGGTCCCTGTGGAATCGGGTGGAGCTGGCTTGGAACCAATGTATACCTTTTTGGGGATGGGTTACTCCCTTGGTCTGAAGTGATGGTGTGCAATTTCACCCGAGTTCACTACATGATGGCCTAAAGCACAGGTGTTCATTTGGTCTTCCATGGAACTTGTGGGCCTTCAGAAGGGTTTCACAAAGACATTTTGGGTAATGACTGAGCTATTGATGCAATAGGATATTTATAATTGAGTTCATCAAATCCACTATGAATTTTGGCAAAAGCAATCCTAATGTGTTCTGTTTTCAATGTCCTAATACACACCAACTCTTTCACTTCCTCTGGTGTGTCAGCCTCATGCTGTTTAAGTTACACCGCCAGTTCCTCCAATTCTACCTTCAAAAGTAGCTCACTATGGCTCTCCAGCAATTAGTCAAGATCTTCTGGGTCAATGTTTGTCCATCCCAACATCCTCAGCAACTTCCAAAACCGACTCAAATCCTACGGAATCAATCACTGCTTCGGGCCACAATTTACTCCAAGCTCCATTCATGGTAGACTGTGACACTTCCTCCCAGGGAGAACCTATGTTTGTGTTGCATTCAGGATGCTATATGACTTCCAGTAATCCCTCAGAGTTATATCAGACTGCATATCCTCAAGAATCCCTTTGAAAGTCATCATCATCATCATTCAATACCAGATTTTCCAAAAAAACCTGGGGTGCCAGCAGATAACGAGCTGGTGAAAGTCATACGCCAAATAACATGCCTTCAAGGTCACAATTACATCCTGGTCAATCAGTTGCAAAAATGTTGTTTGGGGATACAAGTACTGTACTATATCACTCAAAAAAATTGGAGTCTATTTTGCAGTGAAACCAAGTGGAAAATCGTCTCCATCTTTTTGAGTGACAGAGTACATACAGTAGAGTACAGTACACTATACATCTATGTACCCTGGCACAATGCACCATGGAAAAAAAAAACAATAACTACAATGTAGTACGTCTGGACTCAGAAGTGCTTCAGCGATGTGTTGATGTTGTGGTGTTACTTTCAGATTTTATCAAATTTGCAGATTTTTTTTCCACTAGTAATTTTGAAATAGGCTTCACTACCCCTTCACTACCACATCTACTCATCATCACCTAGTTTTTCACTTACCCGTACTCTGAAGATATGGACAAGATATTATACACAAAATAAACCTATACGTAGACGTTCATGAAAAATACTATCAATGTGTTTGGAACCATTTTCCTTGTATAGAAGTCCCTAAATTAATTTCAAAAAAAAATCGCTGTAAAACTCGAAATTCGAGTACTGCCAGCCAACTACTTGGCTGATTAATTTTGAAATACGTTAAAATATACTGAATAACAACCTTGAGAACAGGGGCAGACGAATCTGCTGTGATATCGCCTTACTTTGCAAGAAATAAATTAATTTTTCTCTGCAGCTTTCCTGTTACTTCGGAAAATTCCCAAATTAATTTAATTCTCGCAAAGTACAACGATTTCAGCAACTTTGTGTGGCACGGTTCTCAAGGTTAATATTGATTATATTTGAACGTATTTCATAATTAAATTAGCCTAACAACTGTCCAGCAGTTCTCAAATTTCAAGTTTTTTTACATCGATCTTTTTGCAAATTAATTTAGGAACTTCTCGAGGAGGAAAATGGTTCCAAACACATTCATAGTATTTTCCAGGAACGTCTAAGTATAGTTGTTATTATTTTGTAAAATATCTTCTCCTTATCTTCAGAGTACGTGTAAGGGAAAATCTAGGTGATGGCCTAACACTTGGCCAGTAGTACTTGAATTTCAAGTTGTTACTTTTGAAAATTAATTTAGGGACTTCTAGACGAGTGAAAATTGTTTCCAACACATTCATAGTGTAGAGCACGAACGTTTAAGTGTATCCGTTGTTACTTATGAAATATCTTGTCCTTATTTTCAGAGTATGTGTGTAAGCCAAAATCTAGGCGATGAAATACAGCAATCTTTTTGGAAATTAATATAGGGACTTCTAGACGATGAAAATAGTTCCAAACACATACATAGCGCAGAACATGACTAGCTGTTATTATTTGTGAAATAATGTATCTTATTTATATCTTCAGAGTACATGGTAAGTTTAACAGAAACGAAAATCTAAGCGATGGCGGTCTAGCACTGAGCAAAAACCCTGCACGTGCAAAATTCATGTACGTTCAGATAAGCATACCACTGCCCTCCCCTTTATGCGGCCCACGTAATGGTAGAAACCTCGTTTCTCTACAAGCCTCCGCTGCAAAGTTAAGGACATAGTAAAACCATGTATGTACGAGGGAGGTTCAATAAAGACTGGCACAGATTTTTTTCCCCATGGTTATTACGTAAACTATTGAACAAATAGGGTGCGTGCACTATGATATGTCGAATCAGAGTTGGCACCCACATCGACACAAGTGATATTTTGAATTGTCCTCCAAAGAGGGCAGCATTATCGACCCCCCTCTCGCAAATCGCCTCCGGCAATAATGGCAGCCATCAGGGACGAGCAGTATGCGGCGCTGAAATTCTGCTTCCGCTTGAAGAAGACTGCTACGGAAGCACATCATCTGTATCAAGAAGCATATGGAGATGATGCCCTTCCCCGTCGATCCAGAAAGCAAACAGCAAAGCACAGTGTGGAAGTCTATACGAACTCTCCAACACCGAAAAAAGCAAAGGTGCAGGCGAGTGCAGGGAAAGTGATGGTGATAGCGTTTTTTGAAGAGGGCCCTCACCACAGACACGTAACAGGCACCGGTAATGGTGGTATGTGGTGGAACAACGTGTTGGTATACCATTCCATGAATGTCAAAAAACAATATCACCATCACTTTCCCTGTACTCGCCTGCACCTTTGCTTTTTTCCGTGTTGGAGAGTTCATAGACTTCCACACTGTGCTTTGCTGTTTGCTTTCTGGATCGACGGGGAATGGCATAATCTCCATATGCTTCTTGCAACAGATGATATAATAATAATTAATTAATAATTTGATACCCCATTATCAGCCAACCAGGCTTTTCTAGGGGGGGATTTCTCCCAATTTTTTTTTGTGTGGAACTCTTTCCATTTTTACTACTTTTTCATCGGAATAAGGCAAGGAGAGGGAAGGAAGGAAGCGGCTGTGGCCTATGATGAATGCAAAGAGGTAACGACCCGGAATTTTCCTGCGAGGACCATGGGAAACCACAGAAAACCATGGTCAGGGTCGCCGGCCTCCGGGATTCGAACCCAGGACCTCCCGATTAGCAGTCGGACATCATACCACTCCACCACTACTGCTTCGGTATGCATGCTTCCGTAGCAGTCTTCTTCAAGCGGAAGCAGAATTTCAGCGCCGCATACTGCTCGTCCCTGATGGCTGCCTTGATTGCCAGAGGCGATTTGCGAAAGGGGGGTCGATAATGCTGCTCTCTCTGGAGGACAATTCAAAATATGACAGTGTCGATGTGGGTACCAACTCTTACTCGACGGATCATTGTGCATGCACCCTATTTGTTCAATAGTTTACGTAATAGCCATGGGGGGAAAATCAGTGCCAGTCTTTATTGAACCGCCTTCGTATATGTGTGTAAGGCAGGCTCGCGAACTTCAAATGCGATTATCTCAAACTGACAAAAACCAAACATGCAGGGTTTTTGCTTGGGGCGTCAGAGCTGGTAGCAAAGGGGTTAATGTGAAAAGGTGTCAAACAGGTAGAATCTGTATATTATTCCAAAAGTCAGAAACTGATGAGGAAATGTAATTGTAACATTCACAACTGCAGCACACTATAAATCACTAGCAGAAACTGACAGGCCATAATAAAGGTAGCCATATCCACACCAGTGCAGTGCAGGGCTTGTCTGTGTAACTCACAGCAAGTTTTATGTAAAAGTGACAGAGAAAATAATCAGCTTGTCAACACTCCGAGCATAATTCTGAAAATAGCAGTAAATAACTTTGCATGGATATTCAGATAATGAGTTCCACATAAACAAGACACTCCTGCACTTTCATTGCATATGATCTAGGTTTTAATGGGCCCATAAATGTAGCTCCCTTTACAAACCTAAGCTCATTACTATCTAAAGCTGGGTTACACCTGTCAAAGTAGATAATCTAATCAGGATTTCACAAGTGTTATTCATTACTGCCAACAATTAATAAACAATTAGTAACAACTGTTACACCCAGGTTGGATTGTCTACCTTAAGTGACGCTGGGCCTGAGAAGTAGTTATGGTACTTGGTTTAGCCTAGGTTGCAAGTGAAGATGCATGATTTTTAAAATCTGCAAAATAGCTGAACTTGCATATCCTTGTTCATAGCTGACTATCCCTTATACATACCCCTTATTACATACCCCTTATTACATGGGAATGAATGCATGTATGGATATGTATATATGTACACTATGTTTGCATTAAGTTGTGCACCCCTGCTGTGAGGAGGTATACCTGAAATCTACATACATTTCTGTGAGAGTCCTTAGTTGCAACATCAGCCAGTCCTTTCACTTGCAAGGTCTGCGCAGTCTTGAGGAAGTCCTCCAGCTGCTCCTGGCAGATGTTGACCTCACCATTGTACATGAACCGAAGGAGAGCCTCCAGGTTCCGCTGGCTCACATCTTTCAAGATCACAATTGGGTGTTGGCATGGATTTGCCTGCAAAGCACATAAAATATTAGTAATGAACAGATTAGCCAAAACCAAGGCCAAAACACAACCTACGTGACAGAAAAAGAGGTAACTGCCAGTTCCTGTACTAATGAAACATTCACGTTGTAACCAATGGGTTTTGAAATAATAACTGATATAATTTGATCCATATCATAACATATGTGAAGATACAAGAAGCATAACATAGTGTTCAATTGGAAACTTATCCCTCACCCTCCAAGCAAATTTCCAAGCATCTTCATTGATAATTTTAAAGTCCTCAAGTAACACAAGCATATCTAATTATTTATGCTACACTACTCCCTGATGGACAACACCCTATCCCCTCCCATGTTGTCGCTGCAGTCTGGCCACCATCTTTACTTAGGTCAAGATTTGGGAGCACGATAAGAACATCCCGTGCATGAAGCTCCGGCAGCATGGAATGAAATGATAACTTGATTGTGTTCTTCGTAGGATATGTTCAGTAGTAAACTTTCTCCCAGCAGTCAGTTCATGTCAGCAGGCCTCAAGAGCCACCAGAGAGCATCCATGCCCATTTTTGTCACTATTTTGTCCCGCTCTGGTTTGAAATGTGCTGGGCTCCACCTCTCATTTGACCTATGTAATGATGGTTGCTGCTTCCTCACTTTTTCGGCCAAGTTATCTATCTAGAGTAGTGTAGCAGAAATCTTTGTTTATGTGCACAGACAACTGCAGATAAAGCAACAATTACCTAATTGTTATTAAGCAATAATAAAACTTCTGCTATCTTCAAAACCTCTGGGAGTAGGAACTTGGCATCTGGCTAATTACTGGTCCAGAAACACATTCCTTAACACATGTCATTGCTGCAAGATGCATTTGTGTTGGACAGTGTAGCAGGTATCATTTGTGGAGGCGGCAACGACTTATTTGGCCATGCACAAGAAGAAGAAAGCAGCTTAAAAGCACGAATGCAGGAGAAGTCTTCAAAACTTCTCTCTTCTCATGACTGTGCACAGCGAAATCTGCAGCTGCTTTCAACCATAATACCTGATGAATTACCATCCCCAATTGCACCTGTCAATAATAACATTGTTACATGTGCTACTGGACTGGTAATGAGCTAAATGCCAAGTTCCTTGTCCCACAGGCTTTGAAGATAGCAGATATCTCTGTGGCTTAATACATTAATAGCATACACCGAAAATAATTTTCCATTTTCAACTAAACTGCCCCTAAACTGCACTTACAAAGTATCTCAAAGAATAGAAGCTTAAGAATCTATAACGCTAGGTTACACTTGCAATTATTGGGGGTGTCACTTGAATCAACCAGAGTTATCAATTCCACTTTGCACTGAAAACAACAGCTCTGGCCAAATATACATTGTAATGCAGCAGTCAGCATCACTGCCATTACAAATGTCACATACAAAGGTTCCCCCATGATAAGCAATGGTGTCTCCAGTTCCAATAAGATATTTTGTAAGAAAATAACACACATTATCCATGTAATCCTAATAATAACAGAATTTAACTGATTGGGAAAACATATCACTCAGTGAGATTCGGCTGATGCAAGCTAATTTACCACCATTAAATTAGAGTCAAAGAAATATTATGTTGTAAAATTTTTTACATAAACAGAGATACACTCCTTTGCACATGAAAATTGGCAAATGAGGTTGCTACTGCAAGTAGGAAACAGAATTTTTACACCATACGGTACTTGGTTTTACTAACCTGACACTAATAAAAATGAAGGGAAAAAGGTTCCCAATCAATAAACTTCTCCTGCTCAATAAGAAGCTGTCACTGGGTGTTGATAAGTAACAATCCGTGAGCGTGACTGTTAAACAAGATTCAAAGGATTTTGCATGCAAAATTCGCTAACCTATGGTGTGCATAAAAATGAGTCAACTTTTAAAAAGTAATGCTAGATTAAAATTGATAATGAAGTGAAGGTTGTAATAGATGGTAATAGTTCCCAACAAGGTTGATCAAATGTATTGACCTTTTATGATGCCATTCTTTCATTGTGTGACCTAAATGAAGTCAATTAAAACCATAAACATGTACAGTACATGTTCATTGTTGGGCCAAGGGAAACAACATGGATGAAGCCTGCATGAATGCATAAGGATGCTCCCAAGAAGCATTAACAGAAGCTTTACTTAAATCAATGTGAAACTATTACCAATTTTTTTTTGTATAATTAAGTTACTAAGCTACAAAATATAATTGCATTATAAGATAATCAATAATTTTCCTTGCTCTCCATCAGGTCATGCCTCTTCACCTTAACTCAACCCTGAACTGTCAATAGCCAAGATAGTTCAAGCCAAAGGCAGCAACAAATACACATATGCTCACCTTCAGTAGTCGTCTGAAGTATGGGCTGCATGCAGAGAGCACCACTTTATGCGCCTTGAAGGCCCTCTCATCGCAGGCTAGCGTCACATCCACGAAGTCCTCTTCTTCTTTAAGCCGGCGGAAGGTTGCCAGCAGGTTGGAGTGGAAGTCATGCCACCGTAGGCTGTACTGCTGCTCAGAGGCCCCCATGGCTCCTCGCTCGATCCCCTCCTGACCCGTGTCCACCGCAGTCCAGTCACTCCCTCCTGCACCTGCCTCCGCTAGCCCCTGCACAAAAATAACACAAGTCTCACTAACACTCAATTTGCACCCATGCAACCACCACCATTCACGTGTGTTTGACAATGTGGCATTTGACCAAATGAATGATTACACTGTTTGTCCAGCTGCGCATCACTAGAATATTCAGTTATTTTTGACTGATAAATTCAAGACATTTCGTGTGCAAGCAGTTGCCCAAGTTACAAACCCCCCACTTCTTACATTACATTCCTTCCACATGACTGTCAGCAGACCCCAACTGAAAGGATGCCTCCCCTGCAACTACACAAAGAGTGGCCTCTACTTTCTCAACCAACCCCCTCCTGCACCACCTCCCAAGGTACCACCTCCCCAAGTATATTCCAAGAAAGGGGTTGACTTGCACTCCTTGCAATGCCGGATTAAAATTACCAGTACTTGTCTTACAGGCATGAGGGCAAAAAAAAGAGGCACAGCCTCCCTTGTTGCGAGCGAAAGTAGGTGGGTCCACATTCCAGTGGCAAGCAAAGTTCGCTGTAATTGCTTTACAATTTTTTTAGTCCCGACTTCTCTTATGTCTCACGACTTGATATTTTACCTGGAAGAATGGAGGCAAGGTATGAAAGGAATTTTATGCAGTACAGGAAGGCATATAATAGCAGGCGCTAAAAGATTTACCACCTTGTGGTTAATGCATCATCAATCATTGGGCAACGCAAATGCAATTATCTGAGTCATGTCTCCGTGAAACCAAATTCCACACTTTCCACCAGAAATGTGGCACATGTGTTGAATATCAATTACCCTTATCATCCCACGTTCCTCTATACTTCCTAGTTGCTGTAATGAGCAATATCTCAAGTCTCAAGTTTACGAGCAAACATGAACAGTGACCTCAGGCTATGCAATTGCTCCTCTTAACATAAAAAAAGTACAGCACACATATGCTATCAGCTGGTCTTCTACCCTTGAACTCTGCAAGGACAAAGTCCACATAAACATAGGTCCAGTATCATTGTCAATAAAAGCATGGATTAAATGTCCCCCACACCTATTGACACTAAGTACATTTCCTAAGGTTACAATTTTCTATCACAAAGTGATGCAGCAGTTGCAACTCGGCAACGTCCTGGTAAAGAACAATGGGCAAGGTTTTCTCTTTGCAATCCATTACCTGCGCCAGCATAGCTTCAGGCCAACCTGTACTGAGTCGAGGTCCAGTAACAAAACAGCCTTGTCCATACTGCCCTCCTATCTCTCTTTCTCATGGTTCACCTTGACATTGACCTTCACACTGAAAGCATCATTCCCTTAGGGGGCAAAGACATCCAACAGGAAACAACCCGGCCTGGCCATTACTCGTCCCACCTCCGCCTTGCACACTTGCATTTTCGACACTTGAAAAAACAGCGTCGCTAACAACTGCACGATTCTACATGAAAATATGGATAATGGACACGACATTTATCTGGTGGGTGAATCTCAAGGCCCCAGGGGGTGGACCAGGCTGCAAACCAGCAATTTGCCGGCCTGTATGCAAAACCTGAGCGTGCAGTGCTCACCTTGCCCCACGGGAAGGTCACCCACACACTGGCAGCCTACAAAAGTTCATCACTTACACCAGAATGTGTTACACGCTGCTGGTACGCCCCCCCCAACTAATTTGGTACAATCTCGCTGAATGTCAGCGGGTCCAAAAATGTTAATAGTAAGTGGCACTGCTGCATTCAGACAATATGGAGCTCATTACTCTACACGTACAAAATGCAAATGATGAGTTTTTGCCCAGAACCTGTTACGTGCATTTATTAATGCTGTCAGATAATAATCGGCTTGGCATGCAGCACTCGTGACATGTTCTGAAAGGAATCTCTTGAATTATTTTCTACAATATTAATAATCTCGACAGCACATGCGATTATTAACATAATCTTGGAATCCATGATTATGTGGAGGGCAGCGATCTCGAGCACATGTCACTCAGTCCACTCACTAAGTTTTAAAATTACTGATCTATGCAAGGATCTATGCACCACTGATTCTGAACACACATCTGCAAACATCATCTAAAATCTGTCACTGCAAGGTTCTATCCGTGTTTTGCTACCCAGGCAATCATTTGTTGTAAAGACTGCAGCATATGCTTTCAAAATTCTTGTACATGTAACATCCTGTGTTTTAGTAACACATTTTAGCAAAAACCCATCCATAGTTAATTTTTGGTCCTCTCAAAAGGCTGTTACACTTTTGTCGTATGCAATGAAACCTCACTCGAGAAGTGTCGCTCCATTCCGTGGAAATATTATGTACTGAATAACTCAAATACAGATAAGACACCACAGACATAAAGTACACGTGCTCATTGTTCAATCGCAATGTAGAATCTCAATGCACATCTGTCGTGCGTAACAGCAATCCGTTCAGCACATATTTATGCAGAACGTATCAGCTCCGCTACAGACAGATCACACTGACAGCATCGGACAAGCTTCCGCTACACCCAGGGTCTTTTGCGAACAGGTTTCACTGCATAGGAAACCTCCCAGTATTGAAAAATGTGCGTGTAGAATGAGCACTATGGCCTGTCACACCTGTACCAACTCCAAAAGCTGTCATGTCGGTAGACCGCCTGAATTCCAAATGGCGACTGAAACATTCCGTTTAAACCTTGTGTGATGAGAGGACTCAGTGAACTCTCATTTAGAAGGTGAACGTCCCATATGTAAGTCTTGTTCATATGCACACATTCACCCACAATTCCAAAACGGAATGTTCCAGACTCCCAAAATTTCTGCGGCTACCACATAGACCGAACTGTGACCTTATTTGCTACCGTGATCTGCATGAGTCCATCCTCCGCACTGTACCACCACACTTCCTTCCCTCCACCACCAAAAAATTATCACTCTCAACCTGAAGAAGGAACGTTTTGCACTGACAGGCCTTGACCCC
>KZ539583.1:0-17353 GCA_000934665.2 Catajapyx aquilonaris | reverse complement strand
CCCCGGTTCTTTCGGAAACTCCCTGCAAAATTTTCGAAATAAGCGGGGTTTTATCATAAACCGGTATTGGTGAAACCGGCCCTTAGCCGTAGGTTTTCGGGCATCATATTTTCATCCCTAAATGGTGCAATAGACCCATAGGGCGATTGTCTACCCTGATTGTATATTGTCATTTGCCCGTTGCCAAGGAATCGCCAATTAAACAAACTCCCTTTTACGAGTTGACATACTTTTTGGCTGGTGCATCAACCCCCGACCACAAGAGGGATGTCACAGCAACCAAGCACCCCTAATCCCATGCAGGAGGTAAGCCCAGCATTTGTATCACACTGGGAAAGTGACAGTTCGTAGTTGTGACTCTCGAAGATGTGAAATAATATATTGTGGGGAGAGAATGTAAAACTTGCAATTACCTTGAAAAAACTGCTATTGAATCACTGATTGGCTACTGTGTTTGAACAGGTTAAGGCCTGCACTTGAGGCGCAGTAGGCCTACTAATCAATATAGGACAGAGAGATTACCATAATTCGGGAGTATTGCTGGAAGGAGTATTCCAATAGGAGTTTCCATAATGTTAGAGCGGAAATATACGTGTTAAAAATAATATACTGTCACTTGTATTCATGAAATACTTTAAGTGGTAGGCTACTCTCAGATTGAAACACTTGAACTGTGACCGCTACTTCGTTCGAGCAGGGGCAAGCCATGGACATTATGGAGACGCTTCCGTCTATGGGAGGAGGAGGAGGAAAAAGCATCCCTGCTGTTCCAACAGCTTTCTTTATGGATGACATGCAGGCTTTGACCGAAGGTATGAACAAGTTGAGTCTTCCTTCTAACTCACCTCGTGATATATTCCTGGAACAATGGGAGAGGATGCATGATGAACCATGCCACCGTTGGGCGTTTCCTAAGAGGAAGCAACATAGCAACGCATTAGCGTATTAGCCCAGTCATTTTAGGTAAAATTTTGGTCGAACCCAAAAAAGAATCGTGTAAAGCTGGAAATTGGTACAGAGGTACTCTTCGACCCCCTGAACAAGACACTAAAAGTCCTGAGAAATCCGAAGACCGGAACATGGTTTTTAACAAGCATAAAGGTCCTAAGTGACAAAATCATCGACATTTCACTCCAGAGCTAGCAGTTTGGCTTGAAATCCGACGAAAATTCTAAAAATGCCGCATACAGCTTGCCGGGCTGAAGCTGCCTTCTTTTGGGGGCTTGCGTGGGTTACACGTTACACTGAAGCCTGTGGTGGTGGTTGGTGTTGGTCAGCAAGAGCATGTCTTGTGCAATATGCAATGGTTCCCTCGGCAGCGAAGAGTGCGTCACCATAAGTGCGAAAGCCGCAGCAACCCTTAGGAATGCCAGTGCCAGTCGGAAAGATGGGTTGGAGGACAAGTTTCAGGAGGGATTGGTTGTGCACTCAAAGTGCAGGAAGAACTACACCAGGCCTGATAGCATTAAAGCGGCTGCAAAAAGGCTCCACTCGCCGTCGCCGCCGCCCGGTCAAGAGTGCAGACCAGTTCTTCGCTCTGAGGTTGACTTGTTTGACATCAAGCGTCACTGCCTTTTCTGCGGGGACATTGCTTGTAGAGATGAAGAGGTAAAGAAAAAGTATGGGCGGGATTCCGTTCACGAAGCTGCAACCATGAAGATAAAGGAAAGCGTGCTTGCCATGGCTCAATCAAGGGGCGATTCTTGGGGTACTGAAGTGCAGACGCGTGTCATTGGTGCGCATGACCTTGTTGCAGCTGAAGCAAGGTACCATGGCAAGTGTCACCTGAAATTTTTTAGTGGAAAGCAGCTGCACACAGTTGATTCGGCTCCTCGTGGCCGACCGCGTCTGGGGAATGAAGATGAACAGTTTAAGCTGTTGTGTGAATACTTACAAGAGAGTGAAGAGTGTCAGTTTAGTATCGCTGATCTACTAGCCCGTGTCAATGAGAAAGAGGAGAAGTTTTCCAGATGGACGCTACAAAGGAATCTAATAGCACATTTCGGCCAGCGAATGAACATCACAGAGCTACCTGGTAAAGCCTCTGTTGTAAGCATGAAAGAGACTTCGGATAGAATACTGCATGATCAATGGTACTCCGACAGGAAGCGGAACGAATGTGACGAGAGACTGCGTGTCGTGGAGGCAGCAGCCAAAATCATCCGGGAGGATATCCGATCAGCTGTTTATGACTGTGACACATATCCAAATGCTGATGAATCGTCCCTCATGGACACTTCTGCAGTGCCAGCCACTCTTCAAACCCTGCTTGCAAATATAATATCTTCAAAGAGTCAGGATGAAACGAAGATCAAGAGGAAGCACGCATCTATAGGCCAAGCAATAGTGACTGCATGTAGACCGAGATCATCCTTGGTTCCAATTTTGCTTGGTGTTGGTGTGTGGGCTCACCGTCGCTTCGCGTCTAAGGAATTGATTGATCTGCTGCACAACTTGGGATTCTCCGTTTCGTACCAAGAAGTACAAAGATACGAAGTGTCCGTGATCGAGGCAGTCCCAGCAGTAGACGATGAAAATACACCTGGTGGAAACTTCATTCAGCACATTTTTGATAATGCTGATTTTAACATTCGGACAATAGATGGGCACGGTACTTTCCACAGCATGGGAGGCGTGCAGTGTAGCACTCCTCAATACGACAACACCAGGGATATGTCCGTGCCACGGATTTCGAAGATACCCGCAGCAGAGCAAATTGCAGCGAAAGGCAAAATCAACATTCAGTGGTACCGCAAGCCCCACCGCTCAGGACTTAGCGACACAAAGATAAAAGATTTGGGGAACAATTCTGTTCAGTCACTTTCCAGAGCGATTGCTATAGACTTTCTGTGGACTTTAGGAATGTGGACGGCAGGTGGCACTACCCCGTCATGGAATGGGTACATGGCAACTGCTATGAGTCACAGCAGACCCTGCGAAAGATCCCAGATTGACGCTCTACCATTTATAAATCTTGACCCTAGTAATTTAAGCACCCTGCACACGGCCATGCTGTATGCAGTCGACATCTGCAAGAAGAACGGGCAGCAAACCTGTTTCATCACATTCGATCAGCCCCTGTATATCAAGGCAGCTGAGATAGTCGCATCAGCAGAAGAGGCAAGTGACTTGAAGAGCGTGGTAGTGCGCCTAGGAGGGTTTCACCTCCTCATGTCTGCCATGGGGGCAATAGGTAACATCATGGCTGGAAGCGGTCTGGAAGAGCTTTGGGGGCAGGTGTACGCAAAAGTGTCAGTCACTCACATGCTTACGGGACACGCCTACGCCAGAGCTTTGAGGGCACACTTCATTACGCAACTTGCTCTTTTTTTGCTTCTCGTGTCGCACTTGGAAGACTGCTCCTCGGCTGACATGGAGGAAGTGGACAAGCTCTACGCCGGACTTATGACTGGTGAAGTTTCCGTTGAAGACGTCATTGAGTCCGACGTGCTGGAAAGTCTGAGAGCTACTCTAGAAGACATATGCAAGGAGCTTTCAGGCAGCAGCCGCACAGCAGCACTTTGGTTGCAATACATCAGACAGGTCAGTCTCATCCGCCTCTTCATCCGAGCGGAAAGGACCGCTGACTGGGAACTCCACCTGCACTGTGTGAAGCGAATGCTCCCATACCTCCATGCTGCAGGACACTTGCATTATGCAAAGTGCGCCCATCTGTATGTCCAGGAGATGCAAGAGCTCCAGGAAAAAATTCCCCCAGAAGAATACCACAAGTTCACTGTTCAGGGATACTTCAGTATCAGGAGGAGTGACAAGTTCTGGAGTGGAATATGGAGCGACATGATTATAGAGCAGCAACTAATGCGCGCCATGAAGACTTCTGGTGGACTCACAAGAGGTCGTGGGATAACAGAAAGTACTCTCTCTCAGTGGATACTCTCCCTCCCAGGAACTCTGAAGATGTGTGACGCGGTGGAAAACGTTGGTGGCGTTACTTATTCATCATCTGAACAACACGTTGAGTTGAGAGAGTCGCGGCAGTCTCGTGACAAACAAGATGTTCATAAATTGGTTACGTGGCTTAAAGACCACAATCCTTTCAACACCGATACTGATCTCCTAATGTCAATAGCAACAGGAGTCGTCGCAGATGAATCAGTAAATTGTGAATCCGCGGAAGAAATTGGAAAGATCTCTATGTCCAAAATGATCGGCCAGGACTTTGGAAGCTTGAAACTTAAGAGATCTGGCAAGGTGAAAACACTGGCGCATCTTGGGCCCTGTGTTAAAATACGCGAAGAACTTATCCCTGTGGACTCAAATCTGTTGTTCATGAGAATATCATTCGTCATGAAGACACAGAAGGACTTCGAAAAGTATCTGCAGTATGAACTGGCGCCCACACCCCCGTCTCTTTTCCGTGAGGCAATGATGAGGAAAACAGACAAATCTGTTATAGCTCATATGCTTCCATCGCGGGCTCCCAGCGACGACGAAGAGCTGAACACACTCCTCTCGACTCAAAGGGCAGTAGTAGTGGACGGAGGAATGTTGTTGCGCACAGTAGTGTGGCCACGTCCAGCCACGTATGAGCAAGTGTTCCAGTCCTACGTGAGATACGTGTGCACCCATTACAATAGCAAGTTTTCGATGGTTACAGCACGGCTACCACGAAAGAACAAGAGCAGCTACGCAGAGTAGGTAAACGATCTTCCACTCACATTATGGTAGAAGGCTGCAAAATGGTAACCGTAAGCCAGGCTGATTTCCTATCCAACAGTAGCAACAAGACACAGCTAATCGAAAAGCTGACACCTTGCCTTGAAAACGCAGGTGTTTGTGTGAAACATGCTACGGGAGACGCTGATGCCCTTATAGTCTCTACTGCAATAGCAAGTTCTGTCTGTGGACGTGAAGTGACAGTAGTGGCTGCAGACACAGATATTTTGGTCATGCTTGTGGCTCGAAGCTTAAGAGACGCCAGAATCACCTTACTTGTCCCAAGTGCAGGCGCGCTCGGAGCAAAGATTTACACCGTCTCCGATGTCCAGACTGAGATCGGTGACATGAAGGACCATATCCTATTTTTGCATGCGATGACAGGGTGTGATACCACATCGGCCCTGTTCAACAAGGGCAAAAAGAAGGCTTGGAACCTACTCTCTGCTCGTGAAGACCTAAAGACAAGTACGTCGGTTTTCAGTAATGCTGAAGCTGACTGTGCCGAGATCGTAAAGTCTGGAGAGAGGTTCCTCATTGAACTGTATGGCGGGGGAGATTGCGCTTCACTCGACGAACTGAGAGTCTTTCACTACAGTAGGAGTATCGCATAACGCGAAGTGACCGCAGCATTCAAACTAGAAACTCTACCACCTACCTCAGACGCAGCTCATCAGCACTCCTTGCGAGTTTACCACCAAGTCCAGGAGTGGCTACAAAATCACTTAGATCCCACGAAATGGGGATGGAAACTCCATAGTGGCAAGGTTCTCCCAACGCCAACCCTGCAGCCCCCAGCGCCTCAAGAGTTGCTTCATATAATCACCTGCAACTGCAGGGGCAGCTGTGTGTCCAGCGCCAGGTGCGAGTGCAAAAGAGCAGGGCTAGAGTGCACAAGCATGTGTGGACGTTGCCGTGGGTCGTGCAGCAACGTTCAGAGCCCAGACTCAGATGTCGAGGAGGAAATCAGTTGAGAGAGGTAAGCACAACTCACAACGTAGCACAAAACAAACATGTTGTGTCACCCATCGTATGTTTTTCTTGCCTTGTAGGGAAGCTAATGTAGGATTAGTTGCCTTTATTTCGTGGCAGCGATCGGATCTTCATAACTATGAAATACGGAGCGGCAACTAATACGCTATCCGTCAACAACAGGTATCACCAGCGCAGCGCAAGCTTTCAACCCCACTGAAAGAAGATATTTTCTATAATAATATAACCTGTACTTGTTATTAAAATCTTCCGGCCAAAGTTTGTATCTGTGATTACAGCCACACCCTCACGTTTCAAAAAAGCTACATACGAGCGTGCTGGGGTGATTTCAAGCCAAACTGCTAGCTCTGGAGTGAAATGTCGATGATTTTGTCACTTAGGACCTTTATGCTTGTGAAAAACCATGTTCCGGTCTTCGGATTTCTCAGGACTTTTAGTGTCTTGTTCAGGGGGTCGAAGAGTACCTCTGTACCAATTTCCAGCTTTACACGATTTTTTTTGGGGTCAAAACCTAAAATGACTGGACTATATAAACTCTTGGACGATATGATGGAGAGCGTGCAGACTCAGAGCGCTGGCGAGGGTACTTCCACTCGGTTCAAGTGTGACCCACATGCATGGGAATGATGAGAATCTCAAGAACCGTGATCCAAGATTCTCGTCTATCATAAATTAGAACCTCACACTCCGGTTCAAAGATCACCAGATCCCAGCATATACCTTTAAAAGGTTTTTCGTTTTTGTTAGATCTGAGATCAAAATGTTCTCATAATCATGTGATGTGGTTTCCTACAATCATTGAGCAGTTATAAACATATTGATGTGATGTATACTGTTTTACTGTAAGGTATAATCGCAAATATCGCATGCGAGGCAAAATATATTATCGTCCGTGTGTAATCTTGCCCCATCTTTCTTTCACAGCATCCAATTGAGTGCCAGTATGAGTTGACATCATTATTTTCATAATGAAATATGCTGTTGCTGTCTATTAGCTTAACCTCGTCGTGTCTCTGCCTTAACTTTCCTTTCGATCAATGTTTGTCAATTTGGACTTAGGATTATTATTTTGTTGGGGAGGGGGGGGGAGATGTTCGCGCAGTCCATTTTAATCATTAATCCTAATAAGAAAATTATCACTGCCATAATATCAAATAGGTATGAAAATTTTGGTCAATTTATGGTCCACTAGTGGGCTACTGTCCTCCCTTTGAGCACTGTCACTGCGTACCGGTTTAGCATGACATCCAAAAGGTACAGTTACACAAAGTTTTAAAAGGGCGTAAGCGAAAATTGCGTGTTTTCGGCGTATATGTTGGGCTGTGGTGGTCGTTCTGGTGTCGTTTACTGGGTTTTCAGGGACGAGGAACTCCATTATGACAAAAATTACAAACCCCTCAGAACTCAGATTTCAACATTCGTTGTCAAGAGTACTGTTTTATGAAAGCAGAAAACTTGTGTAGGCTACCGGTAGGATTCGTTGCAAAAATGGCGATTTGGCTATTAGGCCTAAAGGCCTCGGTTATAACAGACTGATTTTCTCGTTCCCTTGAAGTCTATTATATCCGGATTCAACTGTAATAGGTTTAAATAGCCCTCACAAATCGCAGTATCACTGGATAAGCTCACAATTTTTCGATTCGCCGTCGTTTCCATCCGATTTTCTTCGAATTTGTTGGGTAGTTGGCCCACCAAAATGCGTGAAAAATCTACCTGAAATGACCTGGTCATATTGATCTCTTGACCTTTATTTTAGGGGTACATGTCAATTTAGCAAATCCCATAGTTTCCATCCGATTTTCTTCAAATTTGTTGGGTAGGTGGGCGACCCCAATAGGACAAAAACTGACCAAAAGTGACCTCCGCTGCATGACCCCTTGACTCCTCTTTTAGGAGTCATATGTCAATTTAGCTAATAAGAACTCAATTTCAGGAGCTATTCATTGACTGGATTGTGAATAAGAGAAACAGCGGAATACCGTTGTATTTGGGAGGAGGCCACAAACAACCCCAAGATATGCTTGAAATTGGTGGATGGTGCTATAAGTTTGGTGCCATCACTCTATGGTGATGCCGAGGAAGCTGATGATAGGATCATGAAACACATTGAAAACACAGTTGAAACTGATTTTGTTGAAAGAGTTATGATAGCTTCAGCGGATAGAGATGTTATGGTCTCTGCACTATACCACTTCAAAAATAGTTTTCAAAAAGGTGGCCTTAAGGAACTGTGGACAATCAAAGAAACACGAGTATGAAATACATACCACTTCACAAAATTATGGAAAACATGGATGACGTTCTGTTGTCAGTTCTACCAGCAGCCCATTGATTAACTGGTTCCGATCCAACGAGCAAGGTAGGAACAAAATCTATGGCGCTTTAAATAGCCATTTCTTCTGGGAAACTGCTCAGTAATTTTGGGGCTGCTCCTCTTGATGAAGACATGATTAAAAATTCTGAACTGTTTATTGCAAAAGTACTTGGTTGTTCTAAAACAAACTGTGATGGGGTTCGATGTTACCAACAATACCACAAAGCAAAGGTAATAAATTTCTCTCAACTGTGTCCACCTTCATCAACAATGTTGCATCATATTAAGCGTGCATACCTTCAGTGCTACATATGAAAAATGTGCTACAGGGAAAACCATCACTGGACCCACTAGAATTTGGTTACACAGAAGAAGAAGACGTTTTCTAGCCTATCATAACATCAGAGCATTTGAGACCTGATTTGGTGTCTCCCTGTACCTGCCTGAAATGTGCAAGAGCTAATATTTGCCCTTGCCGGGTTGCAAATTTATTCTGTTGTGCATTTTGCAAATGCAAGGAGAAAAATTCATGTTTAAATGTGCCAAAGAGATAGCCTAAATAAAAGAATGTCATTAAGTTTTTGTTTTATTTTTCTCTTGTCATGTAAATGGTTCAGCACAGTGTTTGCATAAGAATTTCACTTGAAAATGTGTAATATCACACTTTGTATCATATTTGGAGCACATTCATTGCTCATTTTGAACTCAGGACTCCTGAAAACATATAAAATGATATACAGGGTGTTTATTGTAACTCTGCAAATACTTTCAGGGGTAATAGAGGGGACCAAGACAAGTATTTTTGACATAGGAACCTGTGTCCGGAAACGTGTCTAGAGGGGGTTCATAGACAAGGAACGGGTGCGCTCAGACGCGTCAGGCGAGAGGCGCTAGGCGAGCGGACTGTTTTGTTGATGGATGGCGCGCAGTTGTTGCCAGGTTATGGCGTATCGGGTCGTTGTAAGCAAACAGCAACGCGATACGCCATAACCTGGCAACAGCAGAACCGCTATTGACTATCCACGCGTCTCCTAGGAGGCGGACTTTAGTTGCTAGATGGCTCTGCTGTTGCCACGTTATGGCACATCGCATCGTTGGTTACTATCCGAGCGCCACCTATCAACAAAACAGTCATCTCGCCTAGCGCCTCTCGCGTGACGTGTCTGAGCGCACCCGTTCCTCGTCTATGAACCGCCTCTAGATGGCGTTTCCGGACACGGGTTCCTATGTCAAAAATACTTGTATTGGTCCCCTCTATTACCCCTGAAAGTCTTTGCAGAGTTACAATAAACACCCTGTATAACAACCCTATATTAGACACCAAAATATTATTTTACAAGAATTTCAAAGATTCAAGGTGGCGGCCATTTTCTCAAAACTGACCACTATTCAGAACATGTGACCAACTTTTTTTTAACCCTGGACATAGTACAATTTATCAAAGGCTAATTCCACGCGTGACTTACACGACATGACACTCAGTTTATGCCTAACTTTTACATTTTTAAACCACAAACGTAGCATTTAAGGAAAGGGTGTTTAGACCTAATTATGCACTTTGTATCTAAGTGTTAATTAATGTTTTAATTTTAACAGTTGCACATTTCATTTGAGTTATACAGGGTGTATCAAAACTCTACCATAAGCCATATGCCAATGGCATAAGGGGCACCAGGGGATCAAATAATGTAGAGGAGTCATTATGTCTGGGCAGCCTCATTACTGAGATAATTGATCATTTGCGTTTTAGCAATTGGGCCTAAGAGTGATTGTCACAGATTGTCACAGATGGTCACAAATTGTCACAGATCACATGCGACATGCAGTACACATGCGACATGCTAGTAGCTAAATGGAAAAGCTGCTATTTTCACGAGTGATGCGATGTCGGGGCTGAAGGTTTCCATACCTCCCAGGATACTTTGTACTACGTGTTTGAAGGCAATTATCTCCGTAATGAGGCGGCCTAGAGATGATGACCCCTCTACATATAATCGTGCTCTGGTGCTCCTTATGCCATTGGCATATGGCTTATGGTAGAGTTTTGATACACCTTGTATAAATATAAAAAGGAATGTGTGACTTACACTACAAGAAAGCCACTGGTAACGGAGGCTTCAGATATGAATGTAAAATTCTTCACAGTTATGACTTAATTGTTAGTGTTATTGTAGGGAAGATATTTTCAAAGACCCAAATTTAAATAATATGTGAACTTGGTGTTATGTTATTAATTTTACAAGAAATAAATTTTTTCTTTTGTGACTTACACGACACTCGAAACGTGACTTACACGACACTTTTGTCCTCATTGCTTTCTAATCAGATTTATGAGAAGAATTTTAGATTTTTAGGACAGAAACAAAGTAATCTCTATTATTACATGTTATTTTATTCAAACATTTAAATGATAGGCCTAGATGAGAATGTGCAGGGCAACAATTCTTATAATTAACATTATTTTGAACATGTATAATGCATGTATAATGTGTGTACCCGAGCACACAGCAGTGGATTCATTGCATTGCCATGTGAGATGGCCAGGTGTGATACCTGATGGTCATCGCTGGCCACCCTGTCATGGAATACAATGAATACGTGAAGGCGGAATGTGTATGTAGGTTACTATACAATGTATGTAGTCCATATGTGTGTATAAAATGGTATATAAATTGGTATAACTTGCCCAACAAAGCATGTGGTGAGTTCTGTCCATTACATTTGCAGTCAAGTCAAGTTAAAAATAACCAATATAAAACGCAAGAATGGAAGCATTGGAAATAAGAGAATATTCTAGTTCAGCGGTTCTCAAACTTTTTGGGCCGCGGAACCCTATTTACCTCATAGTTCGTTTGCGGAACCCCGAACCCTAATCTTACTCATAATTTATGCTAGGAATACCTACAAGTATTTTTGTTGTTAAATGGTAGGGCAAGGTTATGCTATTTTTTTTTCAAGGCAATGATGCAATTGTTTTTTAGGCACAAAATTTAATTTTTTATATTTTCCAAATCTTTTGCGGAACCCCTACGCTGGTGTCACGGAACCCTAGGGTTCCGCGGAACACAGTTTGAGAACCGCTGTTAGTTCACAATGTCCAAGTGTACTGAAATAATGAGATTTTCTTAGTCAGGATAATAAACAACTTATTTTCTAGTAGGAATTCACATTTCATCAAGGGTAGCTATTCTTCATTCAATGTCCTTTGATTCAATGAATATAATATTAATATTTGGATCAACGCTATGGGCAACTTCTGCAAATTCTCCAGCTGCTTTTGGATCAAACTGTCTGGCATTGATGGCTTCTCAAACTCTACATTTTATCTTCAAAGCGTCTCTCTCACTAAAAGTCACAATTTTTTAAAAAATTACACCTGTATTTTTGCCTTTCCAATGCACTTATCTAGGACAGCTCTTACTTCTCTTCTTGCTTTAACTATGACATTTGCTTTTTCTTCCATTCCACTACTGTAAGTGGCATTTTAACAGCCGGGAAACAATAGTGACAGTGGCATCCAAGCCGAAGTGTGACTTACACAACAAGAATTAAATGGCCATAATAATGTTCAGGCAAAAATTACCTCAAAATTATTACTATTATTTGAAGGGTCCTACTGTGTAGTGAGAAGGTAACTAATATCAACTTTTAGATTTTGGTACTATAGCTAAAAATTTTAAAAAGGTCTAAAAACTGTGACTTACACGACACACAAAGATGGTATTTAAATTGCTAAGTTTTATGCTGAATAAGTCATTACTAAATTACTTGTTGAATTATGAAGATTTTTATGGAGACTTAGAACAAAAAAATTTACACACCCGCCATATTTGAAATAAACAGTGTTGTTAACTTGAATGTATGCGAAAATTCTCTAATATCTGTTGAAAAATAAAAAATACACAATCTCAGCTTTCAGAAAATATCTTAATATCATAGAAATTATTTATTTTAAAATCTGACCCTGATGTATACTTTTGCATGGAATTAGCCCAAAACAAACAAAACCCGTGGCTCTCAAAATGCCAACAGGACTGTCCTAGCTCCCCGACTAATAAGGACGATCAGATGGAAGAAAAATCGAAAAAACGAACCTTCTGAAAGAATGGACAAAGATACAGGGGGAAGGAGGGGAATAATGGGGGAAAGGGGAGGAGGGAGAAAAAAGGCGCGAAATTCGAAATATTTCGAATTAAATAATGCTATATTTAACAACCCCAAATTACTTTCCATCGTCATTAGTGCTGCCTTGGTCCCTGGCATCCTTTGGAATTGCTCTGCAAGTATTCGTATTGTTTGGCAATAATAAAACCCGACATCATTATCACTGCATTCATATACCAAATGATGTGATTTTTGGTACGACTTTATTTGTACCATACTATTACATACAGAATCATCATACAGAAATAGAAAACATTTATCATCATAATGTATGATATAAATGGTTCGCTCAAAAACGGTTGCTGAAGGTCCATGAAAATCTGGGCAAAAAGTTATCCAAACATCAGCCACAAAAAAAGTATCACCAAAAAGTTGGATTATTTCATGCCTGATTATTATTATTATTATTACATTGACCTTTTCTGCAATAGTACAGTAGCTGTTCAGTTCCAAGTTCATGATTTACAGTTGCAAAACGGTGAAAGAAAAATAGTCACGTACATAGTGAAGACTAAGAAAACAGAATTAATAACGTTTTCAATTAAATGCTTCTTGTCACTTGCAATGGAATTGTCTTGATTATTGCTAATGACGATTTGACACTGGTGGGGCAGGCTGCTCATGATGGCAGAGTAAGAGCCTCACCATAATTGGCATGTTGTTATTTTGTAACGTAAAAGGATATAAAAATTTTAACTCACAAGTAGGTAGATGTCAAGAGTCAAATTGAGGGGGTGAAAATCAAAAACCGACAGCTCCAAAAAACAAAAAAAAATCAGTTAGCGCCGGCAATGCATTCCTCATGCCATGGAGTACATAATACCTGAATATGGTATTTAAAACCCTACAACAAAGCCATCAAATTCAGGGGTGAAAAGTGACCTCCGTAACAAAAACCGCAAGCTCCATCCCCACTCGCAGAAAATCACAGATCAAAAACCGCCAGCTCCATCACGAAACTAAAGCTGACATGGGAGACAGTACATACTGCGAAGCTCGTACGGATAACGACGGTGCGAATGAGATGCGCATTTAACAGAACACCTTGCATAATGTAATGGAACGTTGGTATGTAAGCGTGGAATAAACTTAAACATTTACACACCGGATAAACCCGTTCCTGTTTTCCTCACTCAATTTTGCATCAAAAAGCGCCAACTCCAGCCTGTTGCAAATCAAAAACCGGCAGTGGTGGAATGGACGGTCCACAGCTCATTGGGTTATGGTGGATGATTTCATAATAACTTACCAATGGTTGAGTTGCTAGTAAAGCTGCTACATTCAGGTGTCTGCGTTGACATACGGCGTAACTGTAAGATTTTCTTCGTTTTTCTTCGTTATGTTTATGACGGAGCTGTCGGTTTTTGATTTTCACCCCCTCAATTGTGATATTAAACATGATGAAAATATATCGCATACCAGCATTGTTATAAAAATCAACACAATTGCATCCCTGAACCTTCTGTCCTTCCACTCCACACAAAGACATCAGTCTTATATTATTTTTCTTTCTGCATAGTCTGAGTCAGAATGTGACAATCACTACAATAATATTCTTGTCTTCACAAGAATAATTTCACTTAACCCTTCAACCTAATTTCCTGTCACATGATGGGGGGTCATGTACTCCATGAGATTGTCTTGGCCGCTATTTCTTCCCACATTTTACGCATAGGTAAGGGTTACTTTTCTCATGACACTGTGCATGTGGACCTGAACAGCGTGTGCACGTGTAAATTTCTCACCACAAACTTCACATGAGTAAGGTTTTATATATTCACGTGATAAGAATCCACATGCCTTTTCAAAACATGGCTGTAAGCAAATTTCTGAGTGCAAAATGTACATTCATGTGGCTTCTTGCCAACGTGAACAGCATTAATATGAACAATCATGTGATGCTTATGTGCAAATTTACTATTACAATGATTGCAAGTGAATTGTTTCTTGCCAGAGTGTACAGAATTGATATGAACATTCATCAAATCCTTCCGTGTAAATTTCCTCTGGCAATGCTGACAAGTGAATTGCTTCTCTCCACTGTGAGTTCTGAAATGCCTGGTCAAGCAGTACTTAAGTCTAGACTTATACGAACAAAGTTCGCACTGATACCAGCCATCTTCAGTCTTTTTCATCTCTTGGATTCTTTCTCCACCAACTGCAGCTTCACTTCCCTTTTTCCTTATTGCAGTCTTCTCATGAAGCTTGACAGAGGCGTTCAGTTTTCTTTGAGAAGATAATTCCTCACTCTGAAAGGGAACCTTTGCAGACTTGTCATTCTGCACAGGATGCTCCCAAATGAAGTGATAATAAAAAAATTAATGCAATATCCAGTCAATGCATTCCTCAATTGTACAAGAAATTAATAGATCAATACTAAATATCATCACTTTAACAAACCACTAATATAACCATGACAATTGAATGAGTGTATGAATTAACTCACCTCTTTTTGTTGAGTTACTTCTCCTCTACTTGGTGAGTCTAGACTCTCATTCTCCACATTTTGATCTCCAACTTCCAAAATGCCTTCCTTCCAGTCCTCCTTGGTAATTAAAATAGAGCATAATAATTAATATCTAGGCTATTGCTTAAATTCGATGCATTTCTTTCCCTTTATCTAATAATAATAATAATAATAATAATAATAATAATAATAATAATAATAATAGTAATAATAATAATAATAATAGATACCCCATTATCAGCCCTTTGGGCTTTATTAGGGGGGGATTTCTCCCTTTTTTTTGTCTGGAACTCTTTCCATTTTTACTATACTTTTTCATCGGAATTGAGGCAAGGATAGGTAAGGAAGGAAGCGGCTGTGGCCTATAATTACGGTAACAACCCCGGAATTATCCTGTGATGACCATGGGAAACCACAGAAAACCTTGATCAGGGTTGCCGGCCTCCGGGATTCGAACCCAGGACCTCCCGATTAGCAGTCGGACACCATATACCACTCCATACCACTACTGCTTCGGTTCCCTTTATCTAATACAATTTTGTACCTTCGGGGGGGAAATTTAAAACCAATTATTTTAAAAATCCTAATTTTACTGTTATGTAATATACGGTACTTTTTTTAAAGACAGTCATAATGTTGTAAAATAATATGGCGATTTGATCACATTTCATTTCCCAGTGACACATATTTACAACAAGCAATTATGACTGTAAAATCTACATCGACGTCCCAGTGCAACACTATTGTAAGCCACAACAATGTAACATGAAGGTTACAATGGTTTTGTTATTGAATATGCGCAGTGGTTCTGGGGGAAAATATATCGTAACCATCGGAGCATACGCTTAAACTGTCTTAATGTGCAATTTTGTGTTCCCGTCTTATTAAGAGTCTTATTAAGCGTATATTTAGTAACAAAACCATTGTAACCTTCATTTTACATTGTTCTGGCTTACGACAGTGTTGCACTGGGACGTCGTATTGTTTGTGACAGCTTTGTATGCCATGATAAACAGGGGGGAAAAACATTAGATGATGAGAGTAGAGAAGGTGAGGGTGACATTAAAATAGGCAGATAATGAGTAGGGAAGAAAAGACTGGTATCCTATGGTAGCTCATTAAAAATTACTTTTAAGAGTTTCAGCCAATCCATGCAAAGTGCTACACAAACTACCTGCGTCTCAAAGTATTTCTCATCTTCTTCATCTTCATGAACAATGGTTGTCTTAGGGAGAGATGGCTTATTCACATCAGATGAATTGCCCTGCAGAGTCTCCAAATGGCAAGTTTCTTCTTCCACTGTCTCTTCTGCTCCTTCAGCAGGAAAAACATCCTGCCTGATGTCAAACCCTGTGGAAAACACATGGAATGTGAATAATGCACTACATATCACTTTTCATCGAATCACATTTCACTGACTATTGGTTCCTTCCCCTGTGCATCTAGAAGTGTTGGCATGTTCCTCTTCCAATCCTTCATCCTGTAAGAATAAAATAGTAGTGTTTTATTGAATGCTGTATTTAATATATTATTCGTTCAAATGTTTTCCACACTAACTTGCTCCTTGTATCCATCTTGTCCAACATAATTTTCACAAGTTGCTTGCTGGATCAGTGTGTTTACCATTGTGTCTTCGCCTGTTCGCAATTCTTCCTTTATTTCAATGTGAGTCGTTGATGACTCACATGCTGCTGCTTCACCTGAAACTAATGGTAGTTCATTATTAGATGCAATTATATTATCATCATTATTAGTCAACCAACCAACCTCCCCATCCTTCTCCTTCTCCCCTGTTGAGTAGGGTCTTCTCCATTGCGTCAATCTTCATCTCAAGTCTCTTCGCCGTGGACTCAACATTCCCCATCCTTCCCTCCAGCCTGACCAACACTTCCCTGCAGCCAACCACCTCTTCCAACACCCTCCTCATCATCTGCGCCAGTTCTCCTCCTCCCTCCATCGTCCTCTACTTATCCTCCAAACCCGCGTCCACCCAACCCTGCACCAGACCTGGTCTGATGAAGGAAACCTCCAGAATTATACCAGCAAAACTGGAGAGTGAAAGCAAAACAGGGAAGATTTAGGTGGCCATGTTGGATTCGATTCGGGTGCGTTCTTCAGATCTCGAGTACGTCGAGCACCGTGTGACGTCGAGCAAGGCTTTTTCTAACCAGGTTCCGTCATCTAATGTAAATCGTCTGGCACGCTTCCGTTGCACGCCGCTCGAGGCGCTGATGCCAGCCGCGGGGGGAAACTGCCGCTCACCGCTATGGATATGCTTACGTTTTCATTTAATATTTGCATGCAAAAAATGTATACGTTGAATCCGGATATAACATCCTCGGCTACAACCGATCCTTGGTTATAGCAGACTGGTCCCGCCATACTCACGTACTCTATGACCTGTGTGTTTAGCTACAACAGACTCGGTTTATTACAGCAGACTGAGTTGCGCGGTTTTTTGATATCCGAGTCTTATGTAGTTTTTTTCGGGCAATGATTAAAGACCGTTATTGGAAATATCATCCCCTAAAAGACTCAAGGAGCCATATCGCGAGGTATCCATTATTATTATTATTATTATTATTATTATTATTATTATTATTATTATTATTATTATTATTATTATTATTATTATTATTATTATCAGATTGTTGTTAATTTACCAACAAAAAGGGGGTACGTAACTCAACAGCTTTGAATTGTACCAAAAATCCAGTCGAGATCAGTCAATCGAAGCA
>KZ539582.1:18583-32054 GCA_000934665.2 Catajapyx aquilonaris | reverse complement strand
CAAGTGAGCGGCGATGTCGTCGCCATCTCCTTGAGCGATGTCATCGCCTTCTTAAACGCGATTGCTACTTTCGGCCCAAATCACTGCTTTCGTTAGGATTTCATCGCTGGCGATGCAAATCGCTGATCATTTCGCTCACATGTAAACCCAGCTTTATTCAGAACCCAATACAAACTATTTTATACTTCCTTTAGTGACTCAAATTATTCCTACAAAAACCCAACAACCCACAGACTAAGGAAGATATAACAGCCAGGACCGTCTAAAACGGCAAAATATGGAGCGTCATGTGGTGGCCATTTCCAGCACATAATTATTGTGATGCGATTATTTTCCTTTCTCATATAATGAGGTTAGTTCACTTCAAATTTCGTTGTGATATCTTCATTCGTGTTAAAGTTATTAAATAAATGCCGAGTAAAGTAAGTAGTGGGGCACCCTGTAATATTTTGCATTGCAATAGTGTCATGCATGATGAATAAGGTAATTTAATTTTTCAACGTGTGCTCTGCACCATCAAAAAAATTAATTCTGAGAACCATGTTTTGGTATTCTAGTAGAGGTGATCTTCCCATTTGCGACACTCTACAGTCTATAGGGCGAAGGAATTCGCGTTGATAATCGCCAGGTAGACTGATAGTACTCGCAAAACTAATATAGGGACGTGCAATTAGTTTTGGGCGCTTTTGCGTACTTAATGAGTACGGCGCCTTCAAAGGTTCGTGACGTCACATCCGGTCCGCCAGTTTCAAAGAAGCAAAATTTAGCTCGAGTGTCTCCGAATAATCCGGCCTTGGTCCCCTAACGCAACGTACATGCGCAATAGGTTATTTAAATCCTGTCAGAGTAAGAATCCGAGTGCGACACCCGTGCATTTTGTCCAAGTATTTTGGACAGCTCAAGATATCGCGGTAGATTCAAACGCTTGCTACAAAGATGGATCACAGCGGATAACAGATAATTATATCTGTGGGGTGAATTATAAGGCCACTACGATTCCTATCAATGTATGAGGTTGTGAAGCAGTTATTACACAGACTACGCGAATGCCTGTTAATCCACCGCGATATCTTGAGCCGTCTAGAGCGGTCTCGTGAGCAGTTTTGATCATCAAAGTATTTTTGGACACAGCCCACCGGACGCCTAGTTCCGCTCAATCTGGCCAAGTGGCAATGTCTGTGCATGGCCATTAATGCAGGGTACTGTACCAGCCAGCCCACGGACTGACGGACACTTATACTACGTTCTGGCGTTATCACCTGCCGAGGCATTTTGCCGCGAGTTCTCACCTGAGACCGCCATGAGACATTTCGGAGCCACGATAAGTGGCGACCCTACCGGACTAAGGCTGAACTTTATAGGTACGAAAGGGGAGGGCTACATGATGACCCAACATGGCCGCCGGCGGCCATGTTGGGCCCCCCAATGTAGCCCGCCCTTTCGTACCTATAAAGTTCAGCCTTAGTCCGGTAGGGTCGCCACTTATCGTGGCTCCGAAATGTCTCATGGCGGTCTCAGGTGAGAACTCGCGGCAAAATGCCTCGGCAGGTGATAACGCCAGAACGTAGTATAAGTGTCCGTCAGTCCGTGGGCTGGCTNCAAGATCGGATTGAGGGGGGGGGGGGGGGGGGGGGGGGGGGGGGAGTGACCTAACCTGAGTCTTCTATAACCATGGTACCAGCAGTTGAAAGTTGATGAGATGATGACAGTTCGTGTAATATATTTAGCTAATGTTAAGTGAAATTCACGGAGCGAAACATTCATTAGTGTTGTTTTCAGTTATACAGAATATTTGTGAACTATTACAATATGGAAGCTTCATAAGAAGGTATGTACTTCATTTTAAAGAATTTATTTCAATAATATGACTAGTCTATAAGTAATTATTAGTCCTCGAAATTATGCAATAATTTGTCTACTTTTTCCGGCAAATGTGAAATATTCAAACATGATTAAGTTATACTTCTAAAGACTTCTAAACTGTTTTCTTTTCGACATTTTGAAGAGTCAGGCATCTATTTCATAGCAATAAAATAATCTGGCCCGCCTTTTCCCGCCATTTCATTCCCCCCNCCCCCCCCCCCCTTCTCCTCTGCTTGTTAACGTAAATTTTTGCACCTCTTTTTCCGAATATTTTTTATCTCTTTCAAGTAGGATCATCAGGAGTCAAAGTCATGGTATGGAGACAATTTATTATAAGACTTGATACAACAGTAACAAGGCCTAGATGTTAACAAAAAGCTTGAATATCTAGAAAACGTGTTGCAATAATCACTAGGCAACAAATTTTGACAAAAGTCTGACTTCTAAGATTAAAGTAGACATTTATTAAAGATTTCAATGTGCTGATCACTAATATGACAATGAAAATCCAAAATTGGGTGCGATTCCTGAGAAATCCGCAATAGTTTCTTACAAAATGCAGTAATGTGTAGGCTTGTACCAGTAAAGGGCCGCTTATACTGCCTGCTTTTTTTGTCACCAAAAACTACTTTACTTCCCCTATTACTTCATAAATTAATGAATCAGAGCATTTTAGAAGCACAAACCCACAGAACTAATTTTGGCCAACATTTCGACCCAAATACCCCACTGTGCGACGCCTAATTCCGCTCGTTCTCGGACAGGTGGCGATGTATGTGCATAGCCATTAATGCAGGGTACTGTAGCATGAAAGTAAAACATTTGGTCGTGGGGTCAGGGTAGGTCAGGACCACGGCCATAGAAGATAAGGTCTGGTCACTCCCACCCACCCCCTGCCGACGTGTTTTGCAGAAGTTGCTCACTTGAGAGCGCCATGAGACATTTCAGTCTCCGGTCAAGTGGCGACCATACCGGACTAGGCTGAACTTTATAGGTACAAAACTAACGAAAGGGAAGCGCTAGATTGGTGGAGCCAACATGGGCGCCGGCGGCCATTTTGGGCTCGCATGTAGCGCTTCCCTTTTGTACCTATAAAGTTCAGCCTAGTCCGGTAGGGTCGCCACTTGACCGGAGACTGAAATGTCTCATGGCGCTCTCAAGTGAGCATCTTCTGCAAAACGCGTCGGCAGGTGATAACAGCAGAAGGTAGTATGAGTGTCCGGGGGCTGGTCAGGCGCTTCCAACAAAACCCCACGATTATTTTTCCCGAAAGAGTCCCACATATCGGGGGGCGGACCGCGGTCCGGATCCGGACGCAATTTTGCCCGGACCGCGACGGCATACAGGACAGTTTGAAATAGCATTAGAAATTACTAATTCATGATTTTTTGGAAAAAGTGCTACCAATTTCATCAATTACACACCCATTCAAATCTCCTACATTCACCTAAGCTCGTGTGACGTTGAACCTGACATAATTTTCGCCTGCGGCGGGCTTGCACCACGCCCTCTACGGCTTTTTCACCTTGTTCTTAGGAAATTGGCCCCTTTTCTGCCTACGCGCCTGTACAGGACATCATAAAAGGGCGAAAATGTCTTCATAATTTATGTCCTGTCTTGATAGTACCTTCTACCCTTGCTCCACATGTTTCTATTATAAAAAAATAACCCTGTGATACCATATAAAATCCATAACTTTACCCGGGGGGGGGGGGGGTCCGGACCTTCCATGACCCAGGTAAGGTAAATACTGGACCTTGTCATAAACTAGTTGAATATTCCTGGTATATGCTATATATTAAGGGAAAAATGAATAAAAAAATTAATTTTAAGGTTAAACACTGCCGCAAACGGGTTGAAGTTCATGTATTTGAGCATTTTTATGGTATATTATTGAAAGTAATTTTTGTTAAAGTGAAACAGGCATTTTAGTATTTTTAATGTTTATTTCAAAGAGAAGACACATACTAAATGGTTACAAGAAAAAACATAAATTGAACAGTTTCTTTAGCATAAAACTTTTAAAAACCTAAAAAAGACATCGAAATTACAGTGGACGGTAATCACGTTTGGTGTTGAAAACTGGCATGGGTTTTCGTGATTTCAGGCAATTTTTTGATAAATTCGTCTCTTCTGCATGGTCCGCAGACAGCCGCAGATGCTTCCGTGAATATAATTATATTATGACTACTCGTTCTGTAGCTTGAGTGTGGCAGGGAAACTCCTTGATAGTAGGTAGGATGGCCGCCTGAATGATTGCTGGGTTTACCATTGCTTCTGAAATCGTGTCATCATTAAATCGTTCAATCAGCGGGGGCTCAGTCACATTTCCCCACTTAATCAAGTCCACATAATCTGTCGCACAATAAAAGGTCAAATTCTGGTAACTTGAAGATACGGATATTATTCGTTGCAATGGTTGCAGCAGACCGTTTGACTTTGCGCGCTTTCAGGATTCTTCGAAGGGCCAATTCCGTTATGTAACTTCTCTAGTCAGCCAGCATTGATATCAGGACATTTTCAGGATGGCCAAAAAACCCGTTTCTTTTAATAACAGTGTCGATGACGTCTTCCAAATCACTCGACAAATAACGCGATAGAACGACTGATTGATGCATTCTTGCAGAGTGGTCTAGGTTCAGTATAGCTTGAAAATAATAAGAGCAAAAACATTCCCTGCAGTGAAAAAAGGGTAGTAAGACCTCCGTGGCGGAATGAAGGTACTGAAACAAGGCAGGCGCACGTAGGACCTCCACCAATTGATTTAATCTGTACCACAGGTCTTACTCAAGCAATTACCTATTTACTACTCATGAAATCTCCTTTCTGAACACAAATTTGTGGAATTTTCGTCGTACTACTAGTTACTTCTAACTTAGCAGTGCCAGTGTGGTGCAATGGTATTGCTAAGTTTAGCAGTAACTATAGTTAATAGTAATAGTAGTACGACGAAAATTCCACCGATTAATTTTCCGTGAGCCACTCCATATTAGTGTTTTATGAAATTAGGAACTTCAATATTAAGCACATTGAATTTCTATACGATTGGTGCGAATTATTGCCATGAAACATTCATGCAGAATCGTCACCTCTTTTAGATGCTTATTTTAACAGGAATGTTTAATTTCACATGTAAACGTAAATTGGTGGATTTTCGAGGGTCTTTTTCGTTTGGACCAAGTCGGTTAGGATGGGTTTAGTTTTTCTCCCAAAAAATTTCTTTTCAAAATAAAATTCTACCTACTGCTCTGAGCAGTTTGCAGCAGTAATTATTTGTACGAGCCGTTCCATGCAGTACTTGAGAATTGCTGGAGCAAACCTATGGTACAGCTTAAATCAATATTGGTGAAGGTCTTACGTGCGTCTGCCTTGTTCAGTACCCTGCATTAATGGCCATGCACAGACATCGCCACCTGTCCAAGAACGAGCGGAAATAGGCGCCTGTGGGGTGCGTCCAAAATACTTGGACAGCTCAAGATATAGCGGTAGATTCAAACTCTTGCTACGAAGATGGATCACAGATATATCTGTGGGATGAATTATAAGGCCATTGCGATTCCTATCAATGTATTGAGGTTGTGAGCCAGTTATTACACGGACCGAGCGAATGCCTGTTAATCCACCGCGATATCTTGAGCCCTCTAGAGTGGACTTGTAAGCAGTCTTGATCATAAAGTATTTTGGACACAGCCCACCAGACGCCTAGTTCCGCTCAATCTGGCCAGATGGCGATGTCTGTGCATGGCCATCACGGTCATATAAGTAAGGTCTGGTCACTCCCACCCACCCCCTGCCGGGGCGTTTTGCACCGGGCGCTCACCTGAGAGCGCCAGGAGCAAGGCCAGGAGTCATTTCGGGGGCCACGACATAGTGGCGACCCTACCGGACTAAGGCTGAACTTTATAGGTACGAAAGGAGAGGGCTACATTGGGAGGCCCAACGGCGGCCATGTTGGGCTCCCTTCGTACCTATAAAGTTCAGCCGTAGTCCGGTAGGGTCGCCACTATGTCGTGGCCCCCGAAATGACTCCTGGCGCTCTCAGGTGAGCTCCCGGTGCAAAATGCCTCGGCAGCTGATAACGCCAGAACGTAGTATAAGTGTCCGTGGGCTGATGGCCATTAATGCAGGGTACTGTTCCAGTACCTTCATTCCGCCACGGAGGTCTTACTACCTTTTTTCACTGCAGGGAATGTTTTCGCTCTTATTTCAGTGCTTTTAAAAAACCCCTTTGCAATACCAGATATACCGCCATCGCCTAGGTTGTCACAAGTGGGGCGCAGCCCCACGGGGGTGTGTGTGTGGGGGGGGGAAGCCCCCCCCCCCCGCCTCGCAAAGCGAGTCATCAAGTATATATAAAGCCCCAATCCGAGGAGGAGGAGGAGGAGGAGGATATATGATGGAAAAGATTTCGCACTTCCCGGCGTCGCAGAGACCTCGGACTTATACCGTTGGATTCCTTGCCCCCGGTTTACTTTTTCCAAAAATCCTCATAATCTCGAATTTCCCAGCCGTTTTCGATAAAAAATTAAATGTATCCGCAAATACCCCCGGATAGTTGCCCCGCGCGGCCGACAGACGAGAGCCACGATTGCCTCCGCCACCCACAAACCTCCCACTGGGGGCCCCTCGAATCCTCCTCCCCTACCCAACGCCGCCACTACGTCATCTGTTATTGCGTCATGTTGCCTTTTTCACGATACGTCAGCGACAGGGCGCATTCTGATACTCCACACCTTTAGTGGTGACGTCACTGGTGTTCTGTAAACGGATTCCACCTCGCTCGGACCAATTTTTGCGTAAAAATTCTTGCTGTGTTCGCGTCGGAGAGTGGGGGAAGTGGTGGGGCGGCCGGCTGCCCTTGCACCGGGCCTCAGAGGGTTACGGAGACCGAGGAGGACCTGCGAGGGACCGGACATTGGCCACAGAACAAGTGAATGCACTGATATACTTTATGGGTGAACGAGCAGAGGAAGTGTTCCAGTCGTTCAAGTTGGGTCAGGATGAGCAGGGGGACTACGGACTTGTAGTACAGCGCATGGAAGACCACTTTGTAGTAATGAAGAACCTCATTTACGAGAGGGAGGTCGTCAATACCAGAAGCAAGAAAAGTGCAGAGACGGTGGATGAGTTTGTAACTGCACTACACACATTGGCGGAGTCCTGTGAATTCCCAGCTAGCTACGACGACACGATTCGAGACAGGCTCGTGGTTGGACTCAAAGATGTTCAGTTGTCGGAGAGGTTGCAGCTGGACAGAAAGCTGACGTTGGAGAAGGCTGTTCTTCAAGCCAGGCTGTCAGAAGAGGCGAAGAAGCAACAAGCCAGTTTGAGGGTCAATGACGGAGGACAAGTGGACAGAGTCCAGAGGTCCAAGAGTGGAGTGAAACCACGAGGAAAACCTACAGGGGGAGCAGAGACAAACCCAAGTGGACGCCGTACAAAGAAGATGCAAAAGAGTGTCCAAGATGTGGGTGGTCTCAACATGACAAAAAGGTCTGCCCAGCAGTGAACTGTGAGTGCAAAAAGTGTGGTAACAAGGGGCATTATGTCAGAGTGTGTCGTAGTAAGGCACAAGTGTGTCAAGTTACCCAAGAGGAACAGGGGGATGGGTTCATAGGGATGGTAGAATCCACAAGTCTTCGGTACACTGACTGGACAACGGACATTAAAGTCAACGGCCAGTCAATAAAGTTCTGTATCGACACAGGGGCTGATGAAACTATCATACCAGAGGAAGTGTACCTCCAGAGGTCCAGAGGTGCAAGAGTGCAGTTGAAGATTCCTGACAGACAGCTAAGTGGCCAGACCAGGGAGCATTGAAAGTTGTTGGAGTAATGCATGCTGAACTGAAGAAAGACTACCCTGCAGGAAGTGTATGTGGTAAAAGGACTTACGTCACCTCTACTAGGCAAACCAGCATTGCGCGTATTGGACGTAGTCAAACAAGTGGCGCTAGTGACCAACTTGAACAAACCCACATCCTCACCCCTGACCTCCCTGAACCCAGAGAAAGAATTCCCATCCTTGTTTACCGGACTAGGAAAGTTGGAAGGGGAGTACAAAATTGCCCTTAAACCAGGAGCAGAGCCCTTTTCCTTAAACAATCCCAGGCGTATTCCTATACCCTTGTTAAAAAGCAAAGACCGAACTGGAGAACATGGTCCAACGAGGCGTGATAACACCAGTGACGGGGCCCACACAGTGGTGTGCTCCTATGGTCATAGCACGCAAAGCAAAAGGGCAAATAAGGATATGTGTTGATTTATCGCAGTTGAATAGGAGTGTCAACAGGGAAAGGTTTCCATTGCCAGCAGTTGAGCACACCCTAGGTTAGCTGGCAGGAGCTAAGGTATTGAGCAAGATAGACGCCAATGCAGGATTCTGGCAAGTGCCATTGGACAAAGAATCCTCGTTCCTGACAACCTTCATAACTCCATTTGGGAGGTACCGGTTCAATAGACTTCCCTTTGGAATTACCTCTGCCCCGGAACACTTTTCTCGTCGCATGAGACATGAGACGAGGTGCCAAAGGTGTGGTCTGCCACATGGATGATATTCTGGTGTGGGGAAAGGATACAGAAGAACACGATGAACGCCTGCGTGTGGTCCTACAGAAGTTACAAAGGGGGGGCCTCACGTTGAACAAAGACAAGTGCGCCGTTGGGAGGGAAGAAGTTAAATTCCTAGGCCATCGAGTTGGGGCAGAAGGCATCAAGCCAGATGAAGAGAAGGTAAAAGCAATGGCGGAGTTGCCCAGACCCAAGATAGTGCAAGAGGTGAGGTCATTTCTGGGCATGGTAAACTACTTGGCCCGGTATCTACCAAACCTGACCGAAAAGGTGCAGCCGCTCATCGTCCTGCAAGGGGCGAAGACTCCTTGGGAGTGGGGTCCACCCCAAGAAGAGGCATTCCAGTGGGTGAAGGACGCCTTGCTAGCAGAACCGATCCTTGCAATGCATGACCCAGCGAAGCAGAGTAATGTGTCTGCAGACTCTTCCTCATACGGACTGGGAGCATACTTGAGCCAAAAGGACGAAGCTGGAAAGAGGCAAGTGATAGTATACGCGTCTAGGACATTGACGCTAGCAGAGAGGAAATACGCTCAAATAGAAAAAGAGTGCCTAGCGTTAACATGGGCATGCGAAAGATTTAAGGACTTCCTGGTGGAAAGCCATTTCCTCCTAGAGACGGACCAAAAGCCGTTGGTCCCAATCTTGACAGACAAGCAATTGGATGATCTGAGCCCGAGATTGCAACGTCTGCGGTTACGATTGATGAGATATTCCTTTATGATCTACCACACGGCAGGAAAGGACCTAGAGGTGGCGGATTTTCTTTCCCGACACCCAACAGGGCAAACAGATGACCCTGAACTGGAGGAATCTACAGAAGCATTCGTTCGTATGGCGGTAGTTTCATTCCCGTCATCGGATGAGAAGTTGTAGGAGATTTTTTTTCATTACCCCACGGGGAGAGTTATACTACTCCTTAGGGGGAGGTGGGTTGCCACCTTTGGAATTGTTTTTGGAGCGAGTTTAAGAAGAATCTTAATTAGTATGCTCCAAGGGTGGGTGGGAGGGGATGTGCAAAGTGCAAGTGCAATGTCTCTAATCGTCATTTTGTGAACTCCCCCGGGTGGCTTAGTCTGCCGGAAATTGCCACCCGAAACGAAGCCAGAGATGGCCCAACTCTGCACGAAAGAAGGTGGGAACCCCGGGTGGGGATTGAACCCGGGACCTTAACTTCCGTGGGCGCGCGCGTTACCGCGGCGCCACTCCGTCTCCCCGTTGTAGGAGATATGGGGAGAACAGCAGGCCGACCCTGTGTGCCAGAGATTGAGGACCTACATAGAAGAATGTTTGCCGGACAAGCGGAAGGTAGAGCCAAATTGCTACCAGTATTGGCAGTACCGCCATCAGTTGGGGATCCAAGAAGGTTTGGTGGTTTACGCTCGAAGAATCCTCATTCCTCCTCAGGGAAGGAAGGAAATCCTGAGTCGCATCCATGAGAGCCACTTAGGTATCACCAGATGCCGTGCACGAGCTAGAGAAACTGTGTGGTGGCCTGATATTGGGAAACAGGTCGAAGAGATGGTGAGGTACTGCGGAGAGTGCATCAAGGAAAGACAAAACCGCCACGAACCACTCATGCCCACGAAATTCCCGACAAGGCCATGGCAGGAACTTGCCATGGGTCTAATGAAGGTCAAGGGGGCGTGGTACCTGGTCATTACGGACTATTATTCAAGGTATCCGGAAATGGCCAGGTTGGAGTATCTTACGGCAGGGGCGGTTATTGTACACTGCAAATCCGTCTTTGGCAGACACGGAATTCCAGAATTAGTAAGGAGCGACAACGGAACTCAATTCCGGATGATATTAGGCTCGGAGTTTGCAGAATTCGCTCGCAGTTATGGATTCAGGCACGTTACATCAAGTCCGAAATCCCCTCAGAGTAACGGGATGGCAGAGACAGGAGTTAACGTTGTTAAGGGGAGAATATAGAAAGCGGAAGATCCATATCTAGCGTTGCTAGAATACCGAGCAACACCCATGGTGAATTGGTTGAGTCCAGCCCAATTGCTGATGGGGAAAAGGATTCGTACCCCAGTTCCCATCCTTTCCTCCAAGTATATTCCCAGTCCACATGATCCCCAGGAATGGGGAAGTAGCCTTGGTCTGGGATTTGGGATTTTTGTTCATAACTAGCTAGCCCATGCCCATAAACATACATTCCATCACTCTGTTGCATCAAAACGACATTACTGGATAAATTACGGCACATTTAAAAGTGCCTTCAAAATTGGCGGGAAAAACGGGGTGGCCGGGTGGTGCCAATCGAAAGGGTACACTGAAATGCCTGGTTGACTGCGAGATATGACGAATTTGACTTTGAATTAACCGCGGACACGACGGAAAGCATTCGCAAGGCGGCTGTAGGCCATCGAAGTGGAGAAAGGGGGCCTTCATGTGCCGAATTCGGGTGACAGATGATTCCTGCCAGTTGGCACCACTGCCAGCCCCTAAGCTGATTGAGCGGCCTGGAATAAATACGCGCCCCGGCCGCTATCTTGCTCACGGAATGGGACGGTTGCTAACAACAGCGAAGCATTTTACGACAATGACGGGGCGCGTTCTATAACACCATTTTTGCGTTCATTTCACTTCGCGTGACGTCAACATTTTCTAGGGAAACAGTGACGTCACCATTTCCCTACATAAAAACCCCAATTACTCCGGAACTGAAACTGATATCTTAAAACGGAATATGCCAAAAAAAATCCAAAAAATATGGGCGAACTTATTATGTAGTTTCCAAAATGAAGGCTACTTCCCCATTGGCAGAAGTAGAGGAAAAGTCAAGGATAAAGCAAAAGGCAGACTATGATAGAAGGCATGGCCTGGTCTCCTGGCAAAAGTAGTGTCAAGCTGCGCAGCTTGACACTACTTTTGCCAGGAGACCAGGTCTGGATTAACCTGTTGAGGGCCACGGAAGTCATATGACCGCCGAGGGAAGACGTGCCTCAGGGCCCACGGAAGTCATATGACCGTTTGCTACTTGTGCGCTCATTTGTTCTCATTTTAAAAGGAGCCAATGACTTTTAAGCTGCTCTTGCCATGCCATCTCGTGGTTGGGAGTTCAACGATCACGGACTGCGTGATTGGCTTGAATCCGCGAGGTAAGATGGATGCTTCTGCCCCCTGTTGCCTGAGAGACAAAATATCTGGCGTCAGGCGGTAAAAAAGTGTCCGAACCCTACCAGACGTGGCATGCCCCATGCAGCCATGAATGAGAGGATCTTGGAAGCTAGCCAGCCAATCAGGTGGGTAGGGCTGTGCGATATTTCGATATATCGACTGTCGATACGATATTTCCCTAATATCGAAGTTGCGATATCCGACGCTTGGCATGTTCGATGTATCGAATATCGCGATTTTTCGATGTGGGTTCGATGTAGGTTTTCGATATTTTTCGATGTCGGTTCGATTCGGTTTTCGATCTTTTTCGATGTCGGTTTTCGATGTCGGTTTTTCGATTTTCGATTCGATATTTTTCGATGTCGGTTCGATTCGGTTTTCGATCTTTTTCGATGTCGGTTTTTCGATTTTCGATATATCGACTTCGATTCGATATTTTTAAGTATCGAAAGTAGATATGTAATTTCGGATATCGCAGAGCCCTACAGATGGGCCCCTATCAGCGCGGATCCGCTCCCCTCGTCGGTAGTACAAAACTACAAATAACAGCTACTTTGCAATAACTGTTATTTAAGTAACCGCGGCAAGAGCAACCGTTACTGAAAATAGTTGCAACTCATCAGCAGCCATAGAAATTCTGCTGGGAATTGGTGTTGGCATTATTGAAAAAGGATGAAGTAATGGGAGAGACTCAAATAATGTGGCAGGGGTAGGGGCACGCTGTACCAACATCATGACAACACAGCAGAATAACGTCATAGCGGAATCGCATGCATTAGCTGCAGCCACAAACCGCCATCATTAGGCCTACATTGCATTACCCTCAGGACACGCGCAAAATCCGACCTGGCGAAACGCATTTCCAAAGCGGCCCCTGGGCCGTCCCCAAACCACAGTTCGCCCTTGGTCACACTCGACACCATTGAAACGCATTGCAGTGGTGTGAGGACACGGAGGAAAATCCTACCTGGGGCAACTCACTTACATCGCGGCCCCGGGGTCGCCCCCAAACCACAGTTCGCCCTTGGTCACACTCGACACCATTGAAACGCATTGCAGGTGAGGACACGGCGAAAAATCCGACCAGGAGCAACACACTTACATAGCGGCCCCGGGGCCGCCCCCAAACCACCGTTCGCCCCTGGTCACACTCGACGCCATTGCAATTCATTGCATTGCATTGGTGTGAGGACACGGAGGGAAATCCTACCTGGGGCAACGTACTTACAAAGCTGCCTTAGAATACTAACAAGTATATAGGTCTGGTCACTCATTTTTATCGCCTGAATTTGGAAGAAAAAAAAACTCGGGCTGCTTCGGAGCAGTTTTCAAAAGTTCTAAAATAATGGAATTGTCTTTTACCCGGTCCATCAGGTGCGATGCATCCCAGTCGTCGCAAAATCATAGACCTACCATCTGTCCTGGACTGAGAAGTAATCCCTTCCTCTCTTGAGCCTGATGCACGTCCTTTGTTTGTCGAAGCAGTCGCAGGAACATGCACCGTCGGGGTGGTGACGAACCGCAAAGTCCGATGGACACCGACAGCTGTCAGCGATGCATGCACGTACACAAAAAAGCAGCATTAGACAGGTTGACAAAGCAAGTCTTATTTGTACTTGTGATTAAACAGCTTTCTCCTTGTGAGCTTTTACAGGTGTTCCTGACACACCTTTTCCATGGGGTAGGTCCTACAATAACAATGGGGGTGAGAGCCAGCGCTCATTTCTTCCTACACTTTTTACACACATTATTCATGGATCCCAGTTGAAATCGTCTACAATATCCTACACAAGCAGCAAGCAAGCAAGCAAGCAATCAGAGTTATGGAGACCAAGTGATAAGTGATTGTAAATAAAGAATATCATTATCATTTAGGTGCATGCAGTGCCGTATCCAGGGGGGGGGGGGGG
>JYFJ02006719.1:0-18358 GCA_000934665.2 Catajapyx aquilonaris | reverse complement strand
TGTTGCCTCTACAGACCTTCTGGAGTGGGGGTCATCTTCAAGTGACTCCCTGCTCCACTTAAATTGCTTGCACCAGTACTTTGTTGGGTCAATGGAATGAGAACTGTCCCCATACACTGCCTGTAACTTGTGGTGAACATCAAAACGTCGTATCCACTCCAATGTGAGAAAATTCATGACAGCACAGTGCTTCAATTTCTTGAAATTCATCCTTGCCCACATCTGCCTAGCTTCGCAACACCCCTGCTCATTCATTTCTGAGCGGATCGAGTTCAAACTTGCACACTTGTACAAGAAGGGTTGAAAGTACCTCTAATTAAAAAATTATGCCGCTAAGCCATGTCCTTCATACCTAGGTAGATAACTTTTTGACCCTCCATATTGTCTCACTATACGCTCTATTTTAGATGTCTTCCTTGGGGGCACCCCCGATGGGGACGTTATTTCCGGGGAAGTTATTTGTCGGGGACGAATCTTCCTGTCACCCGGTAAATGATACACGCTATACACGCTCACCGCAAGTGACCTTGCCCTTGATCACGAATTAATCACATTCCGACAATAATAATCACGCGCGGATTGATTCATACGTACACCAGGAAATGACTCGCATGTCGGCGTGTTAACACGCTCTCATCACATAATATGTATGTCGCTAGATGGGACATTTTCATCCCAGTGTCGTCCAAACTGGCTGCAGACAAATTGTGGAACCCTTAGCGACATGTTGGCGTCTGTAGTGGTGCTGTCTCTCTCGCTCGTTGTAATCACTCCTGGTGAGTTGGAATTTTTCTTTCCTACAAAAAGCTCTCTGCTTCTCTGGCAATCAATATCTGAACCATTCACGACTCTGGTGGTTCATTTCTTTTGCGAGAAAAACTCGCATTAAAAAGGTCTCTGGGAAAATTAATTAATTAATTAATTTTCACTTGGCTAGGTTGATAATTTAATGGTTGATCAAGGATAGGTTTGTTGGATGATTTTAACAGTTCATGACTGTAAGTCCTGTTGCAGCTTCTTCCCGTTGCATAAGCGCGAGCATCTTGTATGCACCGAGGGAGGTAAAACTCGCAGCAGGAGCGCGGGGCTCCCTGGTCTGCATTTCACGTTCATCATACGACTCATCCTGCCTCGATAATATCTTCAAACTGGACAACCCCGATGGAATGCCCGAGACTTTACAAACATCTCTAGACTTATTTCCTGTAGCCAATCTTACACTGAATTCATACGTATACATAATTGACGAAGTTAAACAGTCGGACGCTGGGGCATACCGCTGCCAGGTGGAAAAAGGAGTGTTTGCGGACATACAAGTCAACGTGGTGCAAGGTATACCGTACTGTATAGTTCTATATGTGTCACGTTGGTCTGACTGTGAGTCTGGCGATGTTTTTTTTCTCCAGCAGATGTGGGTGAGAGACCCACGACTGTGGACATGCAAAGCGAGTCTTTTTATAGAGGAAGAAATGCAGGTATGGTCTGCATCGTACGTGGAGAGGACACTGAGCAGTTGTTACGTTCGTTGACCTGGTCCAAGCTGGACAGCAATGGGATACCGCGTGATCTGAATACGACGGGCGCGGATTACCACGCCGGTGATTATCTTAACAACCTCAACAGCAAGTGGTTGGCGCATCTCCTCGTGATCAAAAAGGCCAGGCTGTCCGACGCCGGTACGTACCGGTGCCAGGTGGAAGGCGGAGTGTACACAGACGCACAGCTCGTCGTCTTGTAATCGCATTCATTTTGCACTAACGATATACGCACTTGGATATTTTTAAAAACCGACTGTAAAGTATATACGCATGGAGAATAAATAAAGTGATTTGGCATTTTAAAAATTACGTCATGTACTGTAACTTGTACTATCACATTCACATCGTACATGGGCCACAATGCATTGTAGGATGAAACTACAGTAAACTGAAATCAGTTATGTAATTATTTATGGAGAACAAACGACGCGACGTGTCTTCGGCATGGGTTGCAGAATTCTCGGTAAATCACATAGAGTTATAGTCAGATACACTAAATATCTTGCTCAAGCAGTATGCACGTACACCATTGATGAAGTTAAACAGTCGGAAGCTGGGACAATGCCCTTGCTCTTGATCACGGATTAGTCACATGCCGACAATAATAACATCCTGAGCCCACTGAGGAAATGACTTGCATGTCTTGCGTGTTTACAGGCTCTCACACACGACTCGTGTGATGGTGGAATAATTCATTTGGCAGAGAGGATCGAGGAATAGTCCCAACTGGCAAACATGTTGGGATCAGTGGTGTTGCTCTACCTCTCGCTCGTTGTAATCACTGGTAGGTTGAACATCTTTTGCTTCCTACAAGAGGGCTCTCTGCATTTCTGGAAACCAGGAACAATTGACGACTCTGCTGGTTCGCTTTTCTTGTCATATCAAAAGTTCCATGGCAAAGAGCAGAGGATTCACACTTTAATATACATCAATCTAAACATGTATGCAGGCGCTTAATATACTGTATTACCAAACCTGTAAGTACGCAGAATTATACATAAAAGTGATGTTTATTCGTAATATTTTCAACAGGCTAGTGTGGTAATGGCTGATAATATGCGACAGGTTTGCATTCAATAGCGTTCATGACCCCAATCCCAGTTTCAGCTCGTTCTAGTTGCTTAAATGCGACCATCACTTACGCACCGAGGGAGGAGTTGGTTGAAGAAGGCCACGAAGGATCTGTGGTCTGCATTTCCCGCAGTTTCAGCGACATACCGTGCAAAGTCACTATATACAAACTCGATCCCAATGGAGGAAAACCAGAGATGATTTCGACACAAGATATGGATTCATTAAGCTTACCTGGATTACTTGCCCTGAGAGCAGACACTTACAAATTCGACGACGCTCACGAGTCGGATGCTGGGACATATCGCTGCCAGGTTGAAAGCGGAGATTTTGCGGACGTACAAGTCAAAGTGGTGGAAGGTACAGTACTCTTAGAGGTCTAGGACTCTATAGGTTAACATCATAGTGTTACACAGGTCTGGACATGTTTTTTTTAGAGCAGATGTGGATGGTAGACCCACGAGTGTGGACATGCAGAGCGAGTACGTTCAGGAAGGGGGAGACACCGCATTGGTATGCATCGTACGTGGAGAGAACATCAGTCGTCTGGCCGAGTCTTTGACCTGGTCCAAGCTGGACAGCAATGGAGGACCGCGTGATCTGATGACGACGGGTGCGGATTACGAAGGCGGTTCGTACTCTATCGACTTCATCAGCAAGCGGTCCGTGCATCTCCTCGTGATCAAACACGCCAGAATGTCCGACGCAGGGAAGTACCGGTGCCAGCTAAAAGGTGCAATCTACACAGACGCAAGTCTCGTGGTCTACTAATCGGATATAACAGTATACGTTCTGGGATTATAACAAACCGAAACCGATTGTAAAACATACGTTTGGAGAATAAAGTGATTTGTCATTCGCAAAATACTTTCACTATCCTATATATACATCACAAAAGGGCCAGGGTCACAATGCACAGTAGGATCAAATTTCTAGAAAACAAACTACGTGTCTTCGGCATGGGTTGCAGAGACCTCTCGGTAAATCATTTTCGCCGAGTTGGGCACATCCACTGCTTCAAGGGTCACTGCCCATCTTGGCAAGACTGACGTGATATCCGTCCAGACACACTCTCTGTGAGCGTCCTGGAGTCTGAGAAGTACAGGTGCATGGTGACCCCCGAAGTGTTCGCGAACATCCACCTGAAAGTGGTGTACGAGGAAGGTATTTACACAGGTACTATGCTGTATAACACTGATGAACGAATTTTACAGACTGTGACAAGTGATGGTACTACTGAAGTATTATTTTGTAGGATTAGCTCATTTAAGTGCAAAAATGTTTAAAAAAAGACGGAAGGTGTGAACTTAGCCTTTCCAGGGATTACCACAAAAACCTGAAGAATATTCCAAAACTATTCTGTTATCGTAAGGTTATGACCATGACAATCGTAACAAAAACTGACTCCTCACAATATGCAGTAATTAGTGGCCTATACAATAGTACGTATATAAATAATGATCCTTGCAGTGAATGTTCATAATCTTCAAATATTTCATTGCTTTAGAAAACAAAGTAATAGCTGTTATGTCATACATTTAGCTGTACCTACTATAGGACGCAGGTCATATAAGAATTTTTCCGATGTACACTGATAATGAAACAGAAAAATACTGTAAATATTGCATGGATATGAAGAATATGACCTTGTCCTTGGTCACGGATTAACGAAAGGTCTACAATAATAACATCCTATGCCCATTGATGCATCAATCAGGAAATGACTCGCACATTGGAAGCTTTAACACCCTCTCACATAATGTAGGCCTACATGACGCAAGATGGGACATTTATTTGGCAAAGAGGATCAAGGCAGTGTTCAGACTGGCTTCTGGCAACCTGTGGTCAGTAACATGTTGGCATCAGTACTGCTGCTGTACCTCATATCGCTCGTTGTAATTACTGGTAAGTGGAACAAGTACAAAATAAGTGATCAGAAAATGTTTAGGTTTTTGTATAATCACTTTCCCCAAACAACTTCATGACTCATAAGTTCAATTTCAGCCGATTCCGATTATTGCCTAAATCCGACCATCGCATATGCACCGATGGAAGAGTCAATCGAAGTAGGATCACAAGGCTCCCTGGTCTGTATATCACGGAGTAGCAGCAACACACCCTGCGACGTTACTTTCTTCAAACTCGATCCTAATGCTGGAGGAAGACCAGAGAGACTTCCGACCCAAAAGGTAGAAACAGCTACAATCCCTGGACTAGTTTCTTTGAGAGCTGTCACGTACAGCATTACACATGCGAAGGAGTCGGACGCTGGGACGTACCGCTGTCAGGTGGAAAACGGAGAGTTTGTGGACATACCAGTCAACGTGGTTGAAGGTACTATATTTCGTATGTTTAGGTTAACAACAGCGTTTTAGGCAAATGCTTGTCTAGCAGATGTAGCTGGCAGACCCACCACTGTGTACATGCAGAATGAGGATATTTTGACAGGCCTAGACGCAGGTTTGGTATGCATCGTACGTGCAGAGGACACCAGACGTCTGGCCGAGTCGTTGACCTGGTCCAAGCTGGACAGCAATGGAGTACCTCGTGATCTGGAGACGACTGGTGCTGCTTATAATGACGAACCGCAATTTTCCGACTACAGCAACGAGTGGTCCGTGCATCTCCTCGTTGTCAACAATGCGAGAGAGTCCGACTCCGGAATATACCGGTGCCAGGTAGAAGGCGGATTCTACGCAGATGCGCAACTTGTGGTCTGGTAGTTAGATAAATGCAACAAAGGTATAGTAACAACCCGATTGTAAAATATGCAAGTGAAAAATAAAGCGACGTAGCATTTTTAAAAAATCTTTCTGTACCTTGTGTACTATAATAATGTTTCTCTGAAGTCATTTTAATGCGACGATAGGGTCTGAAGCACAACATCGAGCTGGATATAGTTTGGAACTAATTTTTCTCTGAGAGTCAGTTTAAGATATCATTGGCTACATGCATTATTATTATTTTATTTACATGCGGGAAATAAGTATTTTAAGCAGGATGCATAATCTTTGCAGACAAATAATAAATTATTGCATAATTAAAAATCTGTACAATGTAAATTAAAACACGTTGGAATTTTGGATTCCATTATACAAGTAATTGTAACAACTCTATAGGAGGAATTCATCCTGGGAATTATGAATATCAGCTGGTTACATTGGGTACTATAGATGCCAATGTCCTTTCCGTTAATAAATAATGATCCGTGCATTGAATGGTCATAATTTTCAAAAATGGTATTGCTTTAGAAAAAAAATTAGCTGTTATGTCACACATTGTATTGTATAGGTCTACTAAGAAGCAGGTCGTTTAATAAATAATTTTTCCACTGTACGTGAGAATGAAACATTTAAAAATATTGTAACTATTGCATGCGCAGCATAAAATATTTGAATGATATGACCTTGCCCACGGTCATGGGATTAACGAAATGTCTACGACAATAATAACATCATAATAATGATGCATCAATCAGGAAATGACTCGCACATCGGAAGTTTAACACCCTCTCACATAATGTAGGCCTACATGAGGCAAGATGGGAAAATTATATACAACCTCTCCCTATAATAGGAATGTGACACCGAAAAATAGTTCATATATAATGTATATGGGAATGATATATCGATCAGGTGCACTAAAGGAGATAATATTAAGACGACGATTGCTCAATGACACTGGAAATAGGCTAAATTCCAGGACCTTCTCCCTTTCAGATATCAAGCAGGTAGTTAAGAATGTTTGTTTGTATCCCCTCATCCCGGCATCCTCCTCCAGCAGCATCAGCCTGTGAACTCCAAAAAGCTTATGAGCTTATGACGAAAAGAATTGGCCATCACAGATTTATTGGTGACAATATTCACGTACATCTCCAATGCTCATGTTGTGCTACATGTCAAACAAGAGATTCTGTGGACGGGCATTGGTGTCATACTTGCATAATATATGAATGACTTTTGAAACATAACTGATTTGGGCTGGATTATTATGGAACACACAACATAAATAATGAGAGGAATGCATTCGCACTGTACTTTGTTGTAGGTGCAGCAATAAACCGGTTGTTTATTGCCCCCCAGTCATTGAGGAGAGGATTGGTGGAATGAAAAGGGCAATTTCATGTGCATGTTGTGCAACGTTGGAATAATCAATGCGGAGGATAGTTGAATCTGCTCTCGTAGTGGAATTATTGACTATGAACTACCGGTATTGTGAAAAAATTTAATCACACTTTTTCTAACATACTGTATAACATCTGCCTCATTTTTGACACTTTTCAACGATGCAACTGGGCTTCGTTTTTCCTGAGGCACGAATATTACAATATTACAATCGTTTAAAGTACAAAAACCTGCGCCTAGATTTATTGTAGATGTCAGACGTCCATTACAGCAGGCATTTACGCCATTACGGTAGTGATTGTTTATGGAAATTGATAATCCCAAGTAGGCTACCAATTTCTAATACCCTTGCGCAGTCACAGAGCGGTGTGTGTCGCGATATTCGCGACATAATATAATCGTGACATCATAATAATTTGCATTATTTACACGAATACGCCTGCTCATATACTCTTGTGCGTTGCATATCAGTGAAGTGAAACAATGTTGTAAAGGAATGAACCCACTGGCTTTTATGTTCATCCAACCTGTGACAACTACGAGGGCATATCAAAAAGTTTTGGCCCCGAGACACTACCAATAAGCAGAGGAGGATTATTTTATTTTCACTTCTCTACATAGTCCCCTCGCACTGCCACACACTTGCCCCAGCGGTGCTACAGCCTTCGGATACCATGGAGGAAGAAGTTATTGTCGACCCCTCCCAACCACTCATCCACAGCCGCCAAAGTGTCGTCCACGAACTCTTTCCTTCGGGCTTTCGTCTCCGGGTCATAATGTTGAATCCAGCTTTCATCCTGGGTGACATACCGAGCAAGGAAGTCATCAGGGTTTGCGAGGAAGAGGGCAAGGGCAGCCTCGGAAAGAGTCACACGAGAGCGCTTCTGGTCTGGCGTGGGCACCCATCTCACACAAACCTTGTGGAATCCCAACGTGTCGGTCAGGATGTTGTGTACCGACCCATATGAGATGCCCACAGCGGTGGCCAATTCGTGGACAGTGATCCGACGATCTGCCAACATCAGGTCGTGGACTTTCCACTGTTGTCGGCGTTGTTGGGCGCCCAGAGCGGGGGTTGTCTTCAAGTCGCTCTCTTCCCAGTTTGAAGTCGCGAACCCAGTTCTTGACTGTGGTGTATGGTGGAGCATCATCACCCACCGTTTCTCGCATGTCTTCGTAAATCTCCTTTGCCGACATCCCCTTCTTTATGGGGTACTTGATAACAGAGCGATACTCAATTTTCTCCGTTGTCAGCAGCGTCCAACACCTTGCTGTCTTCTCGGAGCTGTAACTTTGCAATGAATTATGCAATCGCATTGACACTTGCACCTGGCACTAGTAGTAGATGTGCCTACTATATGTTGGCAGCACAGTCCAAGGGGATGTGTCCATCTGTCTCAGGGCCAAAACTTTTTGATATGCCCTCGTATGTGAGAGGACATGAAAATTGAAAATGACAAATAAATGAGAAATCAATTCAAAAAGGGATATTTTCCGGTTACGAGTATTTTCTTTTGACTTATTGCGAAAGTGAAGGGCAGAGATTGACTGGCAAGTTGACTGGTCTTCTCGCGCTCAGGCTGTCCATTTGGCACCACACTTACCACTGTGTTACGGCGACCAGACCATAAATGCTTCACGCCAACCACACTACCACTGAACATTTCACATGCAAATGCACCCAGGGCAACAGCCAGTCCCACCAACCACATGTTGAAGATGGCAGATAGCTTTCTCCTTGTCAACACTTCCTCTGCCTTTTGGGGGGTGTCTCTCTCCCTGGCCCGGATTCGACCCAAGGAACGGATGAACATCAGGTACATGTAGTCACGCACGGCCACTGTTGCCATATCATTTTCATTTCCAAATCTGACCATCTTCGCTCCGATGTGATACGCCATGGTTTGTCCACGGGGGTAACTCGATCCAGTGTACGTCGGAAATATGTGGTCGTCGGAGTAACGGAATGTTGGTTTCCCGGAAGTGTCGCGAAAGAGGTAAATCTCGTAATCCATGAGTACATTTACACCCGAACAGACGAGCTGCTCACTTTGCATCTTCTCCAGGCAACTCTGGATACTCTCACCCACTGACACCTTAGAATCCAGTGTGTGATAGAGAGGATCGTCGACATAGGATAGGTATTTCTTCCACAGAATAAAATTCATCAAATTCATTTCGACGGTCCAATCAGACTCCGCCAGTTCCCGCCAGTTTTTCGGGACAAAGTCCCTCGGGGGGAAGGTAAGGAAGGAGACCATCTTGGCCTTGTAGCCAGTGATGACCACGGTGGAGAAGAAGAGGAAGGAAGAGGCCAGGAAAAGAAAGCGGCGGGAAGTCGGGAAGGGAACGGGCTGTTCTATCAGGTGTCTGGCCAGGACGTGGAGGGATCCCAGCAGGGTCAGTGGCTGCCCTTCGACCTCAGACTTCGCTCGAGAAGGGTTGCAGCGGGAGAGTCTGCCCATCGCAATCGGGAGAAGGGCGAGGGTGACCCCCAAGGACATCCAGAAGGAGAGTACGTAGGGCCTGAAGATGACCCTCCAGCTGATCACTCCGCCGGGTCTTCTTGTGGCGAATGTCGCGTGCCCGTAAAAGTACGGATGAGTCAGGAGGGTGTGTCTGTAGGTGTCCTCCGTGTAAGGCAAGATTCCTATCACATCAACGCGCCCAGACAACAAGTCAGGCGTTAGTCCCACCCAAGTACCGTTGTCCAGTCTGTGCTCAAGGTCGGCGCTGGTTGGCTCCTTTATGTGAATCTCCGAAATGAAATAGTTGCTCGATTCCTCGCAAAGAATGTAATATCTTTCATCATATATGAGGTCAACTTCTCTCAGTCCCTTTCGTCGTCTTCTTCGAACGTCTTCCATGTCCACGTAAAAAAGATACATTCCAATCACGACTGGTTTCTTGTTCATTTTGTTAACTTCGTAGTTTCTGAAGAGGCTGCCAACCATCGGATTCTTCGTCACCCTCACCTGACCGAGATCGATGATCTCAGGTTGGCCCCCTTCTGCGCAGAAGAAGCAGACAGTCTCCATCCTGATGACGCCATCTTCTTCTATCCGGGTGGACACCTTCAGCCTGAAGGCACTGGCAGGGGGCGAGGTCATCACTCGACTGACCTCTCTCTCCTCCACATGATGAAGGGCAGCTGACCTCCGAGGGAAGTGGATGAGGAAACGGTCGTCGAGTGGACTGACCCTGACCTTAAAGGCGGTGGACATGACCAGTTGTGGGAGGGATGCCGGGTAGGAGGGGAGGAGGAGGTGGAGGGTGCAGGCAGAGGCTGACCAGGCGGAGGTCGCGAGGAGGTCAGGAGGGACGGTGGTGAAGTCCAAGAGGTCAGCTTGACCCTTGAGCCAGGGGTAGTCTGTGAAGGAGTGTGGGAAGGAGGTCGTCCTGAGTGAGAAGGACGGGAGGTACTTGTCCGAGTGACCTTTGAGAAGAGGCCTCCACAGTCCCTCCCAGACGCTCGATGACCCGACGAGGTCAGTGGACAGGACCAGGCCGCATCCCCGCATGTCCTCCCTCGTGTCCAGGACGCCCCTCACCAGTCTGGACACTGCCCACCACTCTCCTTCCTCCCCACGCACCTTCCTCTTCTCCTCTTCCATCAGACGAGACACGTTCTTTCCAACACCCGATGATGATGAAGATGATGATAATGATGATGTGCGGCCACCAAACATGGCCATGGCCACGGAGCAAAGGACCAGCACTTGCAACCCGGACATGTTTCACCCAAACACTGACGTATCCCAAATACTCCTCCACCTGCGACCCTCACTCCATTGAATAATTAAATCGCAAATTGCCCTTCGAGCAGTCGCTTGCCGAGGCATTTCTGCTAATTGTCAGACGGTAGATGAGAATTAGTGCCAGTCAAATCCCGGAATGTTGTCTCCGTGGATTGGCGCCCCAATCAATGACTAATTACTATCTGGGGGTGAAGTGTAGGTGGTGCCGTAGGCGTAGAAATAATGATTTATGGCCCAACATTGGTAGGTAGAAGGTAAGAAGGCCCCACCCGTACCGTACCACTGCGCACTGACAAGAGACATAGCCACACTCTTCCATGATCCAACTCCAAGTACACAGTACCATTGACGTAGGATCACAAGGCTCCCTGGTCTGTATTTCACGGAGTATCAGCAACACACCCTGCGACGTTTCTTTCTTCAAAGTCGATCCTAATGCTGGAGGAAGACCATGTTGGAACTATCAGTACAGCCCTGACCGTGGTACAGCCAGACACGCAGGAGAAGGAGTCAAGTGGAGTCAAGTCGGTTATGGCGGCGGAAGGGGAAGGTAACTGCGCACTGACTGTGCACTAGGGAAAGGAAACTGCGCAGTAGCGCTGTTTTGGCGGGAAGGGCTAGATCCTTGAACGGAATCATTGCGATCTCCAACAGACCAGAGAGACTTCCGACCCAAAAGGTAGAAACAGCTACAATCCCTGGACTAGTTTCTTTGAGAGCTGTCACGTACAGCATTACACATGCGAAGGAGTCGGACGCTGGGACGTACCGCTGTCGGGTGGAAAACGGAGAGTTTCAGCACATAGTACCAGTCAACGTGCTTCAAGGTACTATACACTCCGTTATGTTTAGGTTAACAACAGTGTTCTAGGCAAATATTTTTCTCGCAGATGTAGCTGGGCAGACCCACTACTGCGGACATGCAGAATGAGGATATTTTGACAGGCCTAGACGCAGGTTTGGTCTGCGTCGTACGTGCAGAGGACACCAGACGTCTTGGCCGAGTCGTTGACCTGGTCCAAGCTGGACAGCAATGGAGTACCTCGCGATCTGGAGACGACTGGTGCTGATTATAATGACGAACCACAATTTTCCGACTACAGCAACGAGTGGTCCGTGCATCTCCTGGTCGTCAACAATGCGAGAGAGTCCGACTCCGGAATATCCAGGTGCCAGGTAGAAGGCGGATTCTACGCAGATGCGCAACTTGTGGTCTGGTAATTAGATGAATACAACAAAGGTATAGTAACAACCCGATTGTAAAATACACAAGTGGTTGTGTACTGATACTACGGTTTATCCGAAGTCATTTTAATGCGACGATATGGTTTGAAGCAAATCACCGAGCTGGATGTAGTTTGGAACTAATTTTTCTCTCAAAGTCAGTTTAAGATATCATTGGCTACATGCATTTTTATTATTTTAATTACATGGAAATAAGTGTTCAGAGCGGCTCCTGGCAAACTACTGTGGATAGCAACATGTTGGCATCAGTACTGCTGCTGGACCTATCGCTCGTTGTAATTACTAGTAAGTGGAACAAGTACAAAATAAGTGATCAGAAAATGTTTAGGTTTTTTAAATATCTTTTCCCGAACAATCGGGGAACTTCATGACTCCTACGTTCAATTCCAGCCGATTCCGGTTGCCGAAATCCGAACTTCAGAAAGGCAGGGGGTTATGAGCTTGTGACGAAAAAAATATTGGCCATCACAGATTTATTGGTGACAATATTCACGTACTACATCTCCAATGCTCATGTACATGTCAAACAAGAGACTCTGTGGACGGACATTTAGGTCAGAGGGTGTCACACGTGCATCGGAGTGATTTTTGAAACAGAACTTATTTGGGCTGGATTATTATAGAACATACAACACAAAAATGAGAGGAATGCACTCGCACTACTGTACTTTGTTGTAGGTGCAGCAATAAACCGGTTGTTTATTGCCCCCCAAACATTGAGGAGACGATTGGTGGAATGAAAAGGGGAATTTCATGTGCATATTGTGCTACGTTGGAATAATCAATGCGGAGGATAATTGAATCTGCTCTCGTAGTGGAATTGACTATGAACTATTCTGTGAGAAAATTTAATCACACTTTTACTAACATACTGTATAACATCTGCCTCATTTCTGACACTTTTCAACAATGCAACTGGGCTTCGTTTTTCCGGAGGCCCGAATTACAATATTACAATCGTTAAAAGTACAAAAACCTGCGCCTAGATTTATTGTAGATGTCAGACGTCCGTTACAGCAGGCATTTACGGTAGTGATTGTTTATGGAAATTGATAATCCCAAGCAGGCTACCAATTTCTAACACCCTTGCGCAGTCACAGAGCGGTGTGTGTCGCGATATTCCCGACATAATATAATCGTGACATCATAATAATTTGCATTACACGAATACGCCTACTCATATACTCTCGTGCGTTGCATATCAGTGAAGTGAAACAATGTTGTATAGGAATTAACCCACTGGCTTTTATGTTCATCCAACCGGTGACAACTATGTGAGAAGACATGAAAATGACAAATAAAATAATGAGAAATCAATTCAAAAAGGGATATTTTCCGGTTACGAGTATTTTCTTTTGACTTATTGCGAAAGTGAAGGGCAGAGATTGACTGGCAAGTTGACTGGTCTTCTCGCGCTCAGGCTGTCCATTTGGCACCACACTTACCACTGTGTTACGGCGACCAGACCATAAATGCTTCACGCCAACCACACTACCACTGAACATTTCACATGCAAATGCACCCAGGGCAACAGCCAGTCCCACCAACCACATGTTGAAGATGGCAGATAGCTTTCTCCTTGTCAACACTTCCTCTGCCTTTTGGGGGTTGTCTCTCTCCCTGGCCCGGATTCGATCCAATGAACGGATGAACATCAGGTGCATGTAGTCACGCACGGTCACTGTTTCCATATCATTTTCATTTGAAAATCTGAAGATCTTCGCTCCGATGTGATACGCCATGGTTTGTCCACGGGGGTAACTCGATCCAGTGTACGTCGGAAATATGTGGTCGTCGGAGTAACGGAATGTTGGTTTCCCGGAAGTGTCGCGAAAGAGGTAAATCTCGTAATCCATGAGTATATTTACACCCGCGCAGACGAGTTGCTCTCTTTGCATATTCTCCAGGCAACTCTGGATACTCTCACCCACTGACACCTTAGCATCCAGTGCGTGATAAAGAGGATCTTCGACATAGGATAGGTATTTCTTCCAGAAAATAAAATTCATCAAATCCGTTTCGACGGTCCAATCCGACTCCGCCAGTTCCCCCCAGTTCTTCGGGACAAACTCCCTCGGGGGAAAGGTAAGGAAGGAGACCATCTTGGCCTTGTAGCCAGTGATGACCACGGTGGAGAAGAAGAGGAAGGAGGAGGCCAGGAAAAGAAAGCGGCGGGAAGTCGGGAAGGGAACGGGCTGTTCTATCAGGTGTCTGGCCAGGACGTGGACGGATCCCAGCAGGGTCAGTGGCTGCCCTTCGACCTCTGACCTCCCTCGAGAAGAGTTGCAGCGGGAGATTCTGCCCATCGCAATCGGGAGAAGGGCGAGGGTGACCCCCAAGGACAGCCAGAAGGGGAGTACGTAGGGCCTGAAGATGACCCTCCAGCTGATCACTCCGCCGGGTCTTCTGGTCAGGAATGTCCCGTGCCCGTAAAAGTACGGATGAGTCAGGAGGGCGTGTCTGTAGGTGTCCTCCGTGTAAGGCACGATCCCTATCATATCCACGCGTCCAGACAACAAGTCAGGCGTCAGTCCCACCCAAGAACCGTTGTCCAGTCTGTGCTCAAGGTCGGCGCTGGTTGGCTCCTTTATGTGAATCTCCGAAATGAAATAGTTGCTCCCTTCCTCGCAAATAATGTAATATCTTTCATCATACTTGAGGTAAACTTCTCCCAGTTCATTTCGTCGTCTTCTTCGAACGTCTTCCATGTCCACGTAAAAAAGATACATTCCAATCACAACTGGTTTCTTGTTCATTTTGTTAACTTCGAAGTTTCTGAAGAGGCTGCCAACCATCGGATTCTTCGTCACCCTCACCTGACCGAGATCGATGATCTCAGGTTGGCCCCCTTCTGCGCAGAAGAAGCAGACAGTCTCCATCCTGATGACGCCATCTGCTTCTTCTATCCGGGTGGACACCTTCAGCCTGAAGGCACTGGCAGGGGGCGAGGTCATCACTCGATGGACCTCTCTCGCCTCCACATGATGAAGGGCAGCTGACCTCCGAGGGAAGTGGATGAGGAAACGATCGTCGAGTGGACTGACCTTGACCTTGAAGGCGGTGGACATGACCAGTTGTGGGAGGGAGGCCGGGGAGGAAGGGAGGAGGAGGTAGAGGGTGCAGACGGAGGCTGACCAGGCGGAGGTCGCGAGGAGGTCAGGAGGGACGGTGGTGAAGTCCAAGAGGTCAGCTTGACCCTTGAGCCAGGGGTAGTCTGTGAAGGAGTGTGGGAAGGAGGTCGTCCTGAGTGAGAAGGACGGGAGGTACTTGTCCGAGTGACCTTTGAGAAGAGGCCTCCACAGTCCCTCCCAGACGCCCGATGACCCGACGAGGTCAGTGGACAGGACCAGGCCGCATCCCCGCATGTCCTCCCTCGTGTCCAGGACGCCCCTCACCAGTCTGGACACTGCCCACCACTCTCCTTCCTCCCCACGTACCTTCCTCTTCACCTCTTGCATCAGACGAGACACGTTCTTTCCAACACCCGATGATGATGAAGATGATGATAATGATGATGTGCAGCCACCAAACATGGCCATGGCCACGGAGCAGAGGACCAGCACTTGCAACCCGAACATGTTTCACCCAAACACTGACGTATCCCAAATACTCCTCCACCTGCGACCCTCACTCCATTGAATAATTAAATCGCAAATTGCCCTTCTAACAGTCGCTTGCCGAGGCATTTCTTCTAATTGGCAGACGGTAGATGAGAATTAGTGTCAGTCAAATCCCGGAATGTTGTCTCCGTGGATTGGCGCCCCAATCAATGACTAATTACTATCTGGGGGTGAAGTGTAGGTGGTGCCGTAGGTCTAGAAATAATGATTTATGGCCCGACATTGGTTCATAGAAGGTAGAGAGGCCCCAAGACAAGAGACAAGAGACACAGCCACACTCTTCCATGATCCAAGTACAGTAATACTGAAGTAGGATAAATCCCAAGGTTCCCTAGAGCAGGGCATGGCAATTTTTTTTTCCATTTTGATAATTTTTGTTTACAAAGCGCTCTATCTAGCGGAAGCGGAAGCTGATTACCGTATTAAATTAACACATGCGAACACCGAACTGCAACTTGGACCTGACTGTCCCTTGAAACCTAACAAGTATGTTCGTCACAATACTTGTTCTCTGTGTCTCTGCTGCTATATCAGGTGAGTCTGGGTCTGGGACTGTCATGGAGTGACCATTTCGAGATCAATTCCAGCCGATGCTACGTGTCATAGCCCAACCATCATATACACATCACCCGAACAGACGATCGAAGCAGGCTCTGAAAGCGAAGTGACCTGCATCGCACGTACCTACAGCGATGACCGATGTGACGTAGCCTGGATCAAATACCAGGAATCTTTGAACGAATCTAGTATCGACTTTGATTCTGCACCGATGCGACTTCCTGTACGAGCTTCGTCGACCGGTGTGTTTCCGGGCCTCCTCACTCTGACCTCGCTGACCTGGCCTATCCAAAGTGCCCAACTGTCTGACTCTGGGATGTACCGGTGCGTGGTAGAAAGCGGCGAGTTTGTCGACACTCACATCAGAGTTACTGACACAGAATTCGGAAACGGTACGTAAAAATTTAATACATGTATGAAGCTGCTGCTACACACAATCAGCATTCTATAATGAACGCAACCGAGCGCACAACACAGTTCGCGCAACTTGTTTCCAACACTACTGCTAAGGGGGTAACAAAATGGCCGACTTTTGCGACGTTGCCAAGGCTCTGGAACGAACAGTCTTAGAATTTGGCTCCTGAGTAGTCTGTAGCAACGCTGTCGGAACAATGGACGTGCGCGAGTGGGGTTGCGCACTCGGTTGCTCTCGTATAATAACTCATCTTATAGTCATTTTTTATTGATGAATATGCAATATATTGCAGGACATTTCCGTGAGCAACCAACCACCGTGGATGTGCAGAACGAGTACACTCAGGAAGGAGAGGACGCCGGAATGGTCTGCGTGGTACGTGGTCAGCATACCACTAGACTGCTCAATTCCTTCAAGTGGTACAAACTGGACAGAGAAGGAACACCGCGCGATTTGGACGCGACGGACGGTAATTACGACTCCGGATCGCACCTTTCCGACTACATGTACAAGTGGTCGGCGCATGTTCTGGTGGTCAAAAACGCGAAGAAGTCAGACGCCGGTACGTACCGGTGCCAGGTGGACGGAGGTGACCACGCAGATGCACAACTAGTAGTCTGGTAACCATCAAACTGTAAAATTGTAATGAAAAATAAAAACATTGCAGAGCGTGTCAGAATAATGAGGAAGTGCGTCACTTTAAATCGTAATCAAACACCTACTGTAGGCATATGTGAGATGAATCTCATAGCTCGATTATTCTGTGCTGTGTCATCATTGTTCCTCCACGTATTATCCTGTAATCAGCGGAAGCAGCTCGAACTTTTTGGCCAGCATCCTGATCATATATGTCAGTCTTTGCTAGTAGGCCTACATTTCAACGACCATTACACCGACGTTACTATGGGAATAAGTGTACCGAGACTCTGCCGTCTTCTGCTGACACTTTCACTCGCCGTAATCTCAGGTTTGGAGCAGTAATTATTAATTTCAACAAAATTAACACTATAGCTATTAATTCATAATGTTATTAATGTCTTTCGATTATTAATTAATAATTGTTAAAATGATTATGTAATGAAGCGAGCTCATCCTGCGACAATCCTGAGATCGTGTACTCTCCGAGGGAGGTGACGTTCTCGGAAGGCAAGTATCCGAGCCTGGTGTGCATTGTGCGCAACAATGGCGACACACCCTGCGAAGTGACCTGGCACAAGTTTGACCTCGAAGGCGACACGTCCCAACCACTCGAAGGATCAGTCACCTTAACCGACCGATACAACGGGCTGTTTCTGTTGTCCACAAATGTCTACACCATTGAACGTGCTCAAGGGTCCGATGCTGGAGCGTACCGGTGTCAAGTGGAAAACGGTCCGTTTGCAGACATCGATGTTAAAATTCTGGCACATGAGGATGACGGTACTGATAACAATTTGCTGCTCCCTATTGAATTTACTATAGAAAATGTGATTTTTGGGGAAGGTTCGAGCAACGTAGGTCATGTGAAATCGTTTCAGGTGTGATAATACCAACCTCAGTGCATGTACCAGAAGAGGAGTACGTGCAGGAAGGATACGATACCGGACTGGTGTGCATTGTTCGGAGCCAGCCGGATGGACCATCTGACTCATTCTCATGGCTTAAGCTGGACGACGAAGGCGTACCTCGTGCATTGGACGAATCGGATGGGGACTACGACCAGGCGGACAGTTACGACTACTACTACCATCTAACCACGCACGTCCTGAAGGTCAGCGATGCCACCGAATCAGACTCAGGGACATACAGATGTCAAGCGACCGACGGAATCTACGCAGACACGCATCTTGTTGTCATGTAAACACTTACTGCAAGAAAAGAGATTGTAATAAATCGCTATCGGAAAACTGACGTGACAGTAATGCTATTAGAGTAACAATATTGGGTTATGGGGTCTCCCCCCAGCCTTGGAGTTGAACAGTCGCTCGGAATATTCGCTCCCGCAAGTGCAAGTTGTCTGATAACACACACAGACAAGTGGGGTCTCGAC
>JYFJ02006718.1:0-18370 GCA_000934665.2 Catajapyx aquilonaris | reverse complement strand
GTTTTTAACCCTACTTTTCACAGCGTCTTCTCACATCTTTTAAAAGTCCACAAGCAGTTCTAATGTACACTATCTTTTGAAGCATAATCTTGAGAACATCTGAGCACCTTCGCTCTCGCAATTCCATTAATAACTTCGCCTCTGTGACTCATCTAAACATCCTATCTGTTTTGCGTTTATTTTGCTTGTTGCCTTGGATGACCCCTGGTCATATTCTGCGTCAGATAAGGTTTTTATGACCCTTTTCCATGAGTTCCCCTTCATGCAAATGTTGTGAACTCACTCCTGACCTTATTTTTCGCATTGGTCCATAACCTGGTCCAATAAAAATTTAAAAAGGAATGCATGAAATGGCGGACCCGGATGCATTACTTTTGAATTCTCACATTGGTACCATCACATTTGTCTCCATTTTTACTTTAAAATAATTTTTCGGTGGCAAAGGACAGTAAACAGTCCTGCCTTGGTAAATTAATCAACATGACACATTCTTTCGTTCACGTCCTTTAGCACCAAAAAATTATTTTATTAAAGTAAAAATGGAGACAAATGTGATGGTACCAATTCGAAAGTAATGCATCCGGGTCCGCCATTTCATGCATTCCTTTTAAATTTTTTATTGGACCAGGTTATGGACCAATGCGAGAAATAAGGTCAGGAGTGAGTTCACAACATTTGCATGAAGGGGAACTCATGGAAAAGGGTCATAAAAACCATTTATGACGCAGAATATGACCAGGGGTCCTCCAAGGCAACAAGCAAAATAAACGCAAAACAGATAGGATGTTTAGATGAGTCACAGAGGCGAAGTTATTAATGGAATTGCGAGAGCGAAGGTGCTCAGATGTTCTCGATATTATGCTTCAAAAGATAGTGTACATTAGAACTGCTTGTGGACTTTTAAAAGATGTGAAAAGACGCTGTGAAAAGTAGGGTTAAAAAACCTGGGGGGGTCCGAAACTTTCCGTCCACCCTGTATATTGTTATAATATATTATTAGCACTACATATGACATTTTGCTGAATATAGACGACACACTTTCTGGAAGTAGCCTATCATATTCATTAAAATGCAGCAAGGTACTAAAAATGGGAGTATTCAGAACCGTATTTTTAAATGGAACACCCTGGGTTCTGTACGATAATTATAGTCCTGTGAATTGTTTACTGCAGGCTTTTCAGTGCAACATCATAACTTTAGTGGGAACCTTTACTGCAATAAGTGTGCCGTCACAGTAGGGCCTACTGAAGATTTAAATTGTAATTTAATACGATACTTGTCCGAAAGGGTTAGAGGCTGAATCATTATAAAGCATGTAAATAATGTTACCATAAATTATAGGTTAAATTCATGATTCATATTCTGGATGTTATGTCAGGGAAATACGAATAGTACTTCATAATCTCCTGTCGTATCGTCCTGGGTGACTACTAAAAGTACCTTACGCAACAATATTTTTTAACTGCACACGGAGTACACACCTTTAACTACAGCCGTATAATAATTCATAATTGCCAACCTTAACTGCAGTATTTCGGACGTCACAAGCAGCCAAGCGGCTATGTGACCACCTCGTCGCAAGGTCGCCAATAGCTATTTTACCGTTACCACGCTGCTGATTACCTAGCTGCAACCTAGGCAACTGAACTCGTCACGACCTAAGTTAATAATATGTGAAACTATTGTGAGTATGCGATTGGGTAGTGAAATAGCTGGTTAGTTCCTTGTAAACGAGCTAAAACCGTTACTTATAACTGCGTGCTCGCAGGATTTAGGTAAGGGATTGTAATATTTGAACCACTCCTTAATTCTGTAGAGGGTAGAAAAGCGATTACGAAGAGGAATCCAAATTCCATTGAGGTCTATTTCCGGGGTGCATTTTTTGCCGACAAACCAGCAAGCCTTTGGGGCTATTTTCAAACAAAATTAAGGCGAAACTATCCGTCAGCCTTTTCCCTACCCTTTTATGCATTCAACACACTCTGTACATACCTTATTCTGCATAATGAACTACTAACGATGGAATGACAAGAATCTGAATCTCTCTGCTCTTTTTTGTCTTGCAATCCTACTACTTTGTAGTGGATGGGAAATTCTTTTCGTTTCGTGATAAAGCAATATTGATCCCCCTCCCCCATTCTCGTCTTCCCCCACCCTCACTCTGCGTATATGCCCATCTCATTAAAGTCCAAATAGCTGTTCCCGAAAAACCCATCTTGACCATCATCGGTTGGGAAACGCCAGGCGTCTTTTCTCTTGTTATTTTTATGGTTCCTACTCACGTGACCCGTGTCAGCCTAAAGGCTCCTCTAAAAAAAACTACCCGAGGGTCCATTCCAATGAGGAATTGGATCGAGGGATTCGTCATGATTTGGTGGTCCGATGTTATTTTAATGGCAAGGATGAGCGCGCAGACAGTACTCCCAGACCAACTTGGCCTGGCCACACTGCTGAAGCGACGCCACACCACCCTCTGGTTCCCCACCCCACCATTTTCAACCCTTGGCCCATCTCCCAGACCCCCATTACGCCCAGCCAGGTGAGGCCGGACTGGAAAATTACGGGCTTCCAATTCCCAACCAGCCCGACTGGAAAACCGCCGTCGCTCCAAAGCCTTTTAATCCACCTTTTATCATCTTACCCACTTTCTCATAATCAAGTCCAGAGTACACTAGAGGACGAAAGTAGAGATATCATTTTCGGGAGGTGGACGTAAAATTTGATCGAAATGCGTTTTTGTTCCTGGTAAGCGGTAGGCTCCATGTGCACACGGATCTGTTTCATTTTCGGCTATTGCGTAGCGGAACATTATTATTATAGGCTGTGCTGAGTTGAGGAAGGTTGACACAGTGTGAGACTTTTAGGGAAGAATAGAACGAATATGATGAGATTCTGTGCCTACCCCTTTCCTCCCGCCCATGAAAATTAATATTTTACTACAGTATTCATTATTTACATGTCAGTTTTCTGTGTATAAAAGAAAACGTTGAGTTCAGAACTTCTAAATCCGGCTGAATACACTTTAAATTCGTTGAAAATTGCATTGTTATCCTCTCGGATATTCCTTCGATTTGCACTAGTTATCATTATCACTGAGAGCCGCTAGGTCTAGGAAGAGAGTAGTCAACTTCTGACGTCACGGTTGACTCCTATTGGCTGGAATAGTACAGGCCTTCTGGCTCCAGCCAATCGGAGTAGACCGTGACTTCAGAGCCGACCACTTTTCCCATAGCAACGCAACATGGCGGCCTCCATAGGACACGTAAACACAGTCCCCCCGCAACTCCCTATCTAGCCATAATTATGGGGAACCTTGCGCTTAGCGAGTCCAATCTATCCCCGGATGTAGCTCACTGTACCAGATCGCCTTCGGGTGGACGACTTCTGAACCGGACTGGACTTACCTAAAGCGTCAATTCCCATTCAGTTCCAGTTTGCAGATCGAACAGCACCAGCCACCCGAATGCGATTTGGTACAGTGCTCCACATTCGGGTATTCGGACTCCACATCTGGGGATAGGGGACTTGCTAAGAGCACGGGAAAAGAGAGGGAGTTGCAGGGGGCTGCATAAACAGTCCATAATTACTCCAGCCAGTCAGAGACGATCATGACGTCAGCAGCAAAATGGGGAAGTAGCCTTCATTTTGGAAACTACATAATAAATTCGCCCATATTTTTTGGATTTTTTTGGCATATTCCGTTTTAAGATATCAGCTTTAGTTCCGGAGTAATTGGGGTCTTTATGTAGGGAAATGGTGACGTCACTGTTTCCCTAGAAAATGTTGACGTCACGCGAAGTGAAATGAACGCAAAAATGATGTTATAGAACGCGCCCCGTCATTGTTGTAAAATGCTTCGCTGTGGTTAGCAACCGTCCCATTCCATGAGCAAGATAGCGGCCGGGGCGCGTTTTTACTTCACGCCGCTCAATCAGCTTAGGGGCTGGCAGGGGTGCCAACTGGCAGGAATCATCTGTCACCCGAATTCGGCACATGAAGGCCCCCTTTCTTCACCTCGATGGCCTACAGCCGCCTTGCGAATGCTTTCCGTCGTGTCCGCGGTTAATTCAAAGTCAAATTCCTCATCTCTCGCAGTCAACCAGGCATTTCAGTGTACCCTTTCGATTGGCTCCGGCGTTTTTCCCGCCAATTTTGAAGGCACTTTTAAATGTGCCGTAATTTATCCAGTAATGTCATTTTGATGCAACAGAGTGATGGAATGTATGTTTACAGGCATGGGCTAGCTAGTTATGAACAAAAATCCCAAATCCCAGACCAAGGCTAGTTCCCCATTGTTGGCGACTCTCTTCCTAGAGGCTTTATCTAGTTATCAGACTTAGGGCCGGTTTCACCGAGCTTGGTATATGATAAAACCAGGTTTCTTTAGGAAAATCCATACAAATAGATAGGGATTTTGAGAAATACCCTGGTTTTATCATATACTGAGCTCGGTGAAACCGGCCCTTATCACCTGTCCACACTGACTGAGCATCAGTTAATCCGTGTCGATCCGAGACTGTTTACTTCTCATCCTGGCTTACATGCAACCGCACCCTTGTCTTACGGGCAGTATCACTGCAGGCGCAAAGTGGTACCGGTACTCTTCAAGGTCGTTTTAGGTGCTATGTAGGCGTACAGTAAAACCTTGATATACGTATAACGCTTCCGCCTATAACACTGTCCCCCTTTTCTCTGTCCCTTGATCATCCCCATAAGACCCAATGTTAAATTTTCCCGCTTGTAACGCTTTCCCGCATATACCGCTCGATTTTCCTGGCCCCCAGGGACACTTATCCCGCATATAACGGCACAATTGACAGCAAGAGATGAATAACAGGGCATTTTTTCTCTACACTTTGAAGGTATGAAGCCCACTGTACGTAGGAATGGTTAGTCGCTATTGTTTTGGATTCTTCAGGGGATATTTTTGGGGGGGTGGTACAGTACGTGGTGCGTGGGCAGGTTAAGTTAGTTCACGTCAGGTAAATGTGGCTGCTCTGTATCCATATACAGAGCAGGAGTGTAGACATAAACGTTAAATATAAATATATTATATAATTAAATATAAATTTGTTCATAATAGCATGACGTTATAACGCTAATTTTGGCCTGTCCCCTGAAGAGTGTTATATCGAGGTTTTACTGTATTATTTTCAGCCTTGAAATCAGTGTAATCAGTGTTATTGCATTTAAAAAATTGTCGGCATGATAGCCTATAGTGTACAGTACTGTACATTTATTCCGATCCCTCTTCACCAAAAAGTTTCTGCCGATGTGTCTGCATGAAACCAACCTTAGAACTGATTGTATGCCAATCGACCGATCTCCTTTGTAGTTCCCTTTTTTCCTCAATTTGCTACCAATACTCCTTTGCGATGATTACTACAAAAGTGCGTCCCTGCTGACATGGCCCAGTCATAGAAAACCCCCTAAGAAACTCTGCGCCAACTAGGAAATGGCGACAAATTTGAACCCCCCGCTTAAAAGATGAACTCCGTCAGAAGAAAATGAGGCTGTATACCGTTGGTCGTCAATCCTTCTGGGGTAGGGCTTGTTGACACGATATGCACGCTTAGTTCGACCCCAGGGAAATTAAAGGCTTTGGCTTTGAGTGGAGGGGAATAACGCCCTACAATTTAGAATGCCAATCAAAATAAGCTGGGCCAAGTAATCCCTGGGTTTATCCCACGTCCACCTAAACAGTGCCTATGCCTGAGGGAGGATTTCACTCTTCCAGCATCCTGTGGATCCCCCCACACACACAGCCTGGGATGGCCTCTGGTGGCAAAAAATATCGGAGTCAATCTGGGGCAGGCTCCTCTGGTTCTCAGGGCAAAGGCCAGCTAGTCATTTGGTGGAAGGACGGAGAGAGAGAGGGAAAAGGGCGGGAAAAAAGGCTGTTCGATAACGTTTCTCGGAATTAATCGGATCGGGAAGGAACTTTTTCCGATAGGCTTTGCGTCGGACTTTAATCTCCGAAAACAGAGGATTGACCTCGCAGTTGTTTCAAGCACTCTCCCGAGAAGGATTCTTGCCACTGCCTACCGATACTATCTGAGAAGAACGTTTTCGCGTCATTTTCATCCTGTGTTTTTGGACACTGACCTTAAAGTAGGTGTCACCAACGTCATCATGTGGAGTGATAATTACGTATAGTGAATAATTAGACGAGGTAATGGGCAAATTATTTCAGACGATTTCAGACTTTCATATTCACCTTCACATGTGGTGATAATTATGCAACCGGGTCTTACGAGTTAATGACTTAAAAATAGTGTTTAGCTGCCATGGCGTCATGTCGCCTTGTAGTCCCTTAGCGTGCAAAATGATTTCAATGCGGGAATACGCCGAATGACCGAACTTCTCACGTAAATCACACCCAATCTCCAAACTGTAACGACTAGTTTCCTGCAATAGTTTCGAGGGTTGGTCTCGGCCTTATACCTAAATACTGAACTTCCAAGTTGCAATTAAAGTTGCACTTACGCCTTGTTTAATGGGAGTTGTGCCTACGTCTCGTTTCCGACACGTGTAATGTATTGGTGCAAAAAGGTTAATTTTGGGTGGCAATCTTTTTAGACACTTATTTTTATCCCTTTCCCCCTGTCATTGAAGAACCAGAGCGGAATAATCGAAGGAAGTACGCCCATTGGCCAAAACAAACTCTTCTCAAAGTGAGGGGTCAATATTGAGTGAAGGAGGCCAACGAGGTGGAATTAAGTGGGTTGTAGGGGTGGGAGAAGAGGGCTAGGGAGGAGGAAGGGAGACCCGCCTCTATACCCAGAAGAAGCTTCAAAAGGATCAAGTTAGGGAGGGTTTTGCATAGTGGACAACTTCAGCACTTTGGAAGTAGTTTTGGGCAGTTTGAGGAAGTCTCACCAAGTTGAGGATGATGGACACTAACCGGAGGTCAATTCAAGAGCTCTTTTCCCCAAGTGCGCAAAGTCCATTATTTAGGAAAGGAACTTAGAGCTGTTGTAGACAAGAGGAAGATAATGTTTTTTCGGATTATGGAGAATATACTCGCAATTACGCAAAAATGATTCAAGTGAATAGAATGGCCTAAGGACAAGGAAAGTGGATGCAAAATGCGACTTACGCTCCTTTTTTTATTTTGGGGGAAAAGATTGAATATTGCAGATGATCATGCTGTCTAGGCAAATTAAATTAAGTGTACACACAATCATGGTAAAAAGGCAGGTTAGAGTGCTTACAAAATATTTTAGTGGCATTTTAAATTATTAAAAATTTAATGTGCTTAATACTTGCGCTAGGAGTCATCTGAGCACGAGTAATGTATTATAGTACACACGATGTTATCCATATTTTAGACACAAGTTGAAATCCAGAGGGAATACAGCACAACGGTGTCATCAAGGACTTGTAAAGGCTTGTAGAGCATCTCATTACCCATTACCGTAATGACCAGTTGTAAGGGAAGTCAAAATGTGATACAAGCGATACAAGTATAAACTACTTGTATTTTGCTGTTATTATACAGAATGATGTATTGCCCATTTTTTCTCAGAACTGTCCAGATATAAATATCTGCATGAGATGGAAAAGTTTTAATAGCCCAACAACATCAGGATATCTTCAGCTACAGAAGAATGACTTCATTTCTATGCATCAGAATTGATATTTTGAAATTACTGTTATTGCGTCACTTATAATTACGAATCTCACGCCTGGCTAGTTTTATGCAAACCAGTGACGTGTGTTTTGATGTGTACTGATGTTGTCAAGGGTAACGAATAAGTCATTGAATTATTGCGTATGTTGGTTTTGAAGGCATTTTATATCCCTGACGAGGGGCAATATATTTAATACTGCATTTACTATTTTATTCAAAGGTCAGTTCATATCTGTTTCGGTGTTGCGACGCTTATTTACACGTTCCTTTATTATATTTTCTAAATATCAACTTAAATGTATATTGTATACCGTTTTAATGTCCAATGGATATCTTCCACTGATACCGATCAGAGATAGCTTTAGAATATATTGAGAAGATTGACTGGTAAAATGACGTAATGAACAGAATTATATCATAAACATATACAGGGTGGACCGGCACTTAAAGAGGGGTGGTGGTTGGAAAAGATGTTATGGTATAAATTGAAGGGTTTAATGCAAAAGCCAGATATGTCCACCTTTGGCAGAATAAGTGAGGTGTGATGGCGCGTCCGGGTCTTAGAGGTGAAGCCGAGAGTGCGCCAATTTGAGACGCGCCTGGAGTAGCTCATCTGAAGTGCGCTGCTAGTGTAAACAGGCCAATTCGCCTCTCAATAGTGTTTCAACTACACCTCAACTGAGCCGTCCCTCTAATATAAACGCACCTATGGTTTCTTCTTAAATAAAAAGGCATTTTTTAAATACATGGAGTAGTAATAGACATCGCTTTCAGATTTTTTATGTCAAATAAAAATGTAAATGCCACAGGATATTGCAATAAACTAAAGTAGGGGCTACCATAGGGGAAGGTGTGGTGCCCGAGATGGTAACGTCTCGGCTTGCTGAGCGAAATAATATTACCCAGGTTCGATCCCCGCCTGGGAGCTCCCTTTCGTCTGCGTCAGGAGGGTCTCTGACCCACACCTTATAGAGGTGCCTGGCAACCTAGCCTCCTGGGGGACTGCACATGGCCCGACATCCGACAATGCACCTGCACTTGTGTCCCCTCCCCCAAAAACCCACATCCCTACCCTATACGTCCTTGACTCCTTGCACCGGAGATTAGTTAATAAAATCAGAAAATGGAATAAAAATGGTGGTGTTCCACCCCCCCTGAAAAGGCCCGCGACCTACGGGGTAATAGCAAAAAAAGAGTACCATATCTATAATTCAAGTAGACCAGTGAGGTAATATTGCTTTTTATGCTTGAAAAGAATCGCCCACCTAGCCTGTTCACAGCTGCAATTCGGCTGCAGTAGTAGCTAGGTGTTGCGGACTTATAATTCGCCCCTTTCCATTCATGAATAATAACATAGGTTCTTATAATAGTTTCTGATCTAACCCAGATGGTCGCAGTAGTGGTTATTACAGGTAAAAGGAAAAGTGAAGTTGCGCCGAGAGAGCAAAGGAAGTTGTCGCTGGGGAATATAGGTTAAGGCCCAGGACTAGTTAACTTAGTGTGTAGGCGAACTTCAGGAAAGTAAGAAATCATTAATTTTATAGGATTTAGAATTTCTATTGTTTCCATCAAACTGTACAATGTAGGATGGTCGCAGGGAGACTAATTTTGGCAAAAGATGGTGTTTTTTGACCCTTTCCCCCCTTGCTTCAACTGTTGTTAAAACTTGGGACATGAATAGTTGTTCCATTGAGGTTAGGTGAAAACTTTCTGCGGGTTAAATTATCTCGGATTCCACCGCGTGCAAGTTGCTTCCTCCAATCTGAGCCCAGCAGGAGCAGGAGGAGTGAAGAGAGATTCTACGAAATCCCATCCTCTCCGTCACTTCTGTCCATCTTCCTCCCCCTCCCCCTCTCCTCTCATCCCACCCACCACCCCCTCCACATCCCTCCCTGGGATTTCCAGAGAAGAACGAAGGGAGACCGAGTTTTGTGAGTAAGTTTTCGGGGACTACCAACATCCGAGTCCCAGAAGACGCCAAATCAAACAAGCTCATCAATAAAATTTTTCCCTCTCTGCCGTTTATTGACAGCCTCGCGGCGCTTTATCAAAGGAGGGGGTGTCAGAGCGTGCTTTTCAGGGGGACGCCAATGGCGTCTGGCCAACGGAATGGAACTCCCCCCCCCCTAACCCAAACTCTCCTTTTTCTGACATATCTGAGGGAGAAGGTAAAGAATTGCCTTTTGGGAGGATGGCAGTCAGTCAGTCAGTCAGTCAGTCCAGGAGATTTTGGACCGGGCCTGAAGGGGGCAGTGCTTTAATGAACTATTTGCACATTGGATTCAAACATTTGAAGTAATAGCGTGATAAACTTGGAACCGTTTTGAACAGGTGGAGCGCAAACCCAGATATGTCCACTGAGACCCAGCCATGCCAAATGTAGACTCAATTTCTGCAAACCTACAGGGTGTTAAAACAAGGGCCGTCTACATTTGCTGTGTACAAAGTGTAACTAGTTACTGAGCACTGTTCGACAACTTCAGGTCTCGAATAGAGTGTAAAGAATGGAAATGGAGAATTGAATAGACTGAACGGGTTCGATGGGTCCCGTGGTGAAAGTGGCAGGTTTAGTAGAGCTACATAGTGTTTTATTAACAAGCTTTACCTATTTTCGTTCTTGATAGAAGCAGGATAAGCTTCACCGAATGATAGGTGCAGATAACGCGTCAAAAACTCTACGCAATCCAAACAATGACCCACGTTTCATGGAGCTTTCAAACGCTCTTCACAGGATGCTACACATACGTCACTCTTTCCATGCCATGGGATCTCCTACTCAGTTTCTCTCTGCCACTGACAATATTCGTGCCTGATATAGACATTATTTACTAGTGTCGATTTCAAGCTCTCAAGACCATTTTATTATGCCTTTGGTCACAAGGCTTATGCTTGATTTTGCCCATGATTAAAAACGTCATATTCGTTATTGGTCATGCCTACGCAGCGTAACCAAAGTTGATTTATTATTTAAATTGAAGTTTGCAATACAAATTAGTCAACAACGTTGCACTTATTTTAGTCAAGTCGTATGAACTTGCGCCAACTCATTTCATGATATTTTTGGCCTCCGAAAACAAGCTGCAGTACTTGTATGTTTCCAGCTAAAACATAAACATCATTATGCAAGATGGGGAATAGTAATTACATGATATGTGTCCAGCTATAGGCGTGCTGAGGCCCTCTTGTTTGTTCAGGGCATGTAAACAGGATGCAAGGCATAGAGTGCACCATTTGCCATGTCATATTTTTAATGCATTAAAAGGATGAGGAGGGTATGTTCTTCCCTCAGAACATATTCACTTCGACGTGTGCAGTATTTTCTTGTACTTACAAATTAACCAAAAACACAGTTATACCGTGCAAAACTCAACCCGTCCTTCATCTTCCCGCCAAAAATGATGCAAATGGTGCAACGTAGAAAGTGCAATCATATGTGACAGTGACGGGTTATGGTCAGAAGGGAGGACAGGTGGCCAGTCTCAAATCACTCGTTAGTTTGTTATGGCTAGTGGTCATATGCCCCCCATACATGTAATAATAATATTATATTGGCCAAAGTGAATGCACATGTTATATGCAAAACCTTTGACGGCAATATCGAAAATGATTACACTGTTCAATTAATTGTCGAGACAAACGATAAATAGTAGTAGCTACGTTTATACCCCTAAACATACCTTTCGCATTAGTTCTCCCTCCCCCCATCCCCACCGGCCGTCTCCCATCCCGACATTAAAGCACGTACTTTCCTGTTGAGAAATGTCCCTAAATTGATGGCCTGGATTTGTCAACTGAGCACGAATGAACCACAAAGTGATCTCAGTTCGGAACCAATTTCGGATATAAAAAAAGGCAAAAAAGGGAACGAAGCTCTCGGAATCAATAGGAAACAGGCCTAGGCTAATATTGTCGCGGTTAATTACAGCCATAGCCTATATAGTTTCCTCCCCTGTAATTTTACTGCTATTCCTGGATGCAATTATGGTGGCACGTGCATTGATCAAGGCGAGCCCCACGGGGGACGGAAATGGCGGGAAAAAGAGAAAGACAACGTGATACAAAACTCAAACAACAGTTAAACAGCGAAGAGAACGGATTATTTCGGAGCTGGGAAATCTAATTAGCGTTAACCACACACTAATCAACGTGCTAACCAACATGGCGGTATCTTGGGGACGCAGGGACTCTTCGACGCGGAAGGATATGGCGGATGGTACGACCTGATTGGCCGAATGGAGCCAAAGTAGTTCCGGGAAGACACCCAAAGTGATGTGCTGCAAATCCCTACGCATTACATCGGTTTCGGAAAAAGAATGGCTTTTGTCTTATCGGCTTCCATGCAGGCCACCCCTTAGGGAAGTAACGTGCAGAGGTCAAGAGGTCTCGGATTTGGCTTCGGCTCGATGAACACCCTATCGGTTAACAACACTTCCCTCGCGTTTTGTGCCGATGTGTGTTGGTGTATGTGCGAACGCGTCACTAGCTATTAGTCATGTCATTATCCTATGGCCCCTTCTAACTGTCAGATTGTACTGCATGAAGAAGTTTATGATATACCGGTATGTGACAAAAATTGCCTAGTCAAGAATATGGGCTGCTTAGGAAATTCAGGTGATGCTACTAACCAGCAAAAGTGTTTATGAAAACAATTAAGCATATTAACAATTCTTGATTTAAATGACCAATACAGCCTTTATGCGATTAAATTATGTTTTAAACAGCCATTAATATTAGTTCTGATGCTGTGTTCCATTCACGAAACGAGATTCGGAGTTACTAAAAAATGCACGAGGTACAATGCTGGCAAATATGATAATCAATCTTTTCCGCGAGTTTGCCTCCCTGCATTATTAAAATTTAATCAAAATTTTCCGAATTCCACTAACGGTAATGTTTGGAATTCATTTTGTTTTTTCCCTTTCTTTGAAGACCACAAAAAGGCTAGCACAATGCTACTTGATGAAATGAAAACTTATTTGAAAATTCATAACCTTCATTATTTTAAGACTCAATACCGGTACTGTTCTCATTCAAAGGTTCAAGTGTATTGTTCGGTTCATAATAGTTCAATTTGCTCAAGCTTATCGTTCTTTGCATTTCTTTTGTGCGTAGTTTTCGTGGCTCCTTATGCCATTATGGGGGAGAAAAAGTGGAGGACATTTTTACCTTTGAGCATGTCGCAACCGCAGTGGGAATTTCTGATATTTTAGCGAATTCCTAAAGCTTAAGAATGGCGACATGCCATAGTGAGGCAAGTGCCATTTTCGTTTGCGGAATATGGCAGCAAGTGCCATTCTACACTTCCTACATGTCAATGAGACACAGGTTTTCCTCCGCATAATATTCTACTCCAAAGCCTGTTCCCCATACAATTTACAATAAGCAATATAAAATCGGTTAACGTGCAATAATATTAGTGAAGTGAGATGCTTAAACTGATATGTAGACTAATGCTTGAATAAATTAGAGCGCCGGGGGACTTGAGCGTGGTCCCCTTTTGCTATCAGTCCATGCAAAAATATTTATTTAAAATAGTAGGCTACTATCGGGTTCAAATACTTTTGGCCACTTTATCCTGGTCTTGTGTGAAGGGTTGCTTCCACACCAGGATAAAGTGGCCAAAAGTATTTGAACCCGATAGTACCTAAGAGGCGGCTGAATTTTCTCAGGTTACATAAGACAATTAAAGTTCTGAAATGCAGGAAGATCAAAGTCAGATTGATTTCTAGATATCAGACTATGAAATGGGAGTTTTATTGAAAAATTTCTCTGGAGACTGTAATGCTTCCAGCAGATATCAGAACTGACCATAGGAAACTACACTTCGAGCACTATTAAACAGTAAATTCATAACTCAATTTTGACCAAAATGTGATTGTCATCTTTCTTCATTACAAGTGTACAATATTCGGAATGTGGTAGGACATGCAGTTGAGTGTCAGGCCTTCAGAAGTAGTCAGTCAGCAAAATGTGCATTGCCCATTATTAACTACAGGTAGTAAATTAAAAATGGAATGCCACAACCACAAAAAAGGCTGGGAGAAAGCGAAATTATAATGAGCAACAAATGAGGCTTTATGTCGTTAAAATTATTCAAAAATTGCAAACTCTCTAAGGCAAAATAATTGCTACAAAATTGGGTCCTGAGCTATGTTGAAAATAATTAAAATCGTTATTAATAGGTTCATTAAGTTCATAACCCCGATAGCCCCCTTATTGCTCAATAGTGCTTCCCAATTCAGAATAGAATGCAGATTGAGACTATTTCTAACTAATGTGTACGTGAGTACGTCATAGAAAAGCGATTCAAAGTGATTATCTGTTTCTGAGCGTGTCCTATCGTAATTTGAAAGTTTACTTGTGAACATTTTCTTGAAGCAGAAAAGTTTAATAGGTGACCGTTGATTTCTTACACGTGTTTCGAATCGTAGTCCAGACCCCCAATTATCCATGTTCTGGCTTAGTACTTTGAAATCCAGTACAATGAACTCCAGTTAATAACAAATTAGGCCCACTCATAATGTGTCATAATTAGCACGGGAATCGTGACAATTAACAAATCTGTTCGCCCGCAAAGCCCGGCACTATTGACGTAATAATTTAATTGCATTCATCATATTCACAATAAATGAACCCTCATTAACTCCTTTTAACTATTTTTCCTCCCCTCTCTTCCCCAACCCGCCTCTCCTCCTACCCCCCCTGTTCTGCGGTTCATGATCCTGGTTAGTTCACGAATCCTGAGGAAGGGTCCATAAATCTCTTTGGCCAAACATCCTCTTTCCCTTACCCGTCACAAACAGGCCAGTAAGCAGCCTATCGTCCCCTCCACCCCCTACCCACCCCCCTTTCTTCCCCACCCACTTGTATGAATTAGTCTAGGGCTCTCAATACACCTCCCAGCATACATTATGCTGAAATATGTGGCGACTGTAATTCCTATCACGTATCCTATTACTAGGTAAGATAGGAGGCATTAGGCAGATTAGGCCTGCGTATCCATCAAAGCCTTCTCTAATCCTCTCGTTACGTGCTGAAGCACCGTAATGGAAATTAGCCTCTTGGAAAGGAGGGCCTGGAGGAGGAAAAGAGGGGGGGGGGGATTGGGGGAGGAGGACGGGGGGCAGGCACCGTAATTATTTTAGCGGAAAGGAGCTCTATTATTTCCACGTCAGCTATATCATCTAACCATTTTTTGGGAGAGAGAAGCAGGGGCTAAAACAATGGGGGGATTAGGACTCTTCTGACACTTTTTCAACACTTTACTGTCGCGGGATGGTAGGGAGGGGTAGGGGGGTAGAAATGGTTTATGGGCTAGGAGATGGTTGTGGACGGCCATATTGTAATTAATGTGCCCTCCGGGCCCTGATGCGCACTGTTTGTTTGCCAGTTTATACACGTATTAATCAGTGATTATATGCCAATAGAGTTGGAAACGGTGTATCGTTATGCATAACCAAACTGATAATCATTACATTGGTATTATTAGTTAGGTGGAATGTACATGCAAGGGGGGGTTGGTGGGGTGCGAAAAATGGTCGATACGTTGGGTGCATTTATTCTCAATTTTATGAATCCATTAATGTCGGATGTAGTTGTTTTGATTGTGTTTTGGGGTGTGAGTACAGCAGTCATGTGCGTGCATGGGCACGTATTTTAATTTGTATTATAGTTAATGCGGGTTATTTACCAGCAAAGGTCACGTCAAAAGCGTGACAACTGGACACTCTGTATTTTTTGGGCTTTGAGGCCTTCCCAGTTTAAACATTATTATTCATAATCTGCAACAGTTTGCTGTTTATTAGCCACAAAATTTGTGCATTTTCAATATTGCCGCAGGCGAGTAGTGCTAGCTCAGGTAACTTCAGTTTGTCCAAAGTAAAAATTGGGTAATATGAATATCAAGTGGTCCTGGTTCATTATTATTATTTAATTAATATAATAATAATAATGATAATAATAACAACAACAACAATAACAATAATAACAATAATAAAGCTTCATAAGATCTACCTTCGTGTCCATATTAACTGCTTATTTTGGGACTGTCGCAAAATGAGCATCTTTTGAAATATCCCTTACATTCTAAGCAGCCTTTACTTCTCACCCTTTATTTACAGTATCTTATTATCAAATAGGCCTATAAATTGCTCTAATATAATTTTGATGTCAAACTATGAAAAGGTTCTGAGAACTTAAGACCAAAGGACACTTGAGAATTTTTATGTTGACACGCACTCTTTATATGCTTCTCTGATAATCATAATTACAGTTTGGAAAACAATAACTATTATTACTGAAGCACCAGTTAGCACTTGTCCAAAAATTTACGACATATCCATGTTTTTATGACGCCATAATGATGATACGCCAACAGCTCAAAAACTCCAAACTGAGAAAAGCGCGCCAATTTTACGACCGCATTAAAAAAGTCCTCTAATAAAGTGCGAATTTCTCCCCGGGTAAAAAAAAAGTGCAAAAAAATCCAACACTCTCAAAAATCCCCAAGCCTGAANCGCCCCCCCCCCCCCCCCCCCTCCCTCCCACCCAAAAAAAGTTGTCCTGACATTTTCGCGGCATCGCTTCACACGAGGCATTTGATTGAAGTTACGGCCGAGGGATGTGAGCCCTCAGGCCAACGTTTTCCACCCGCCATCCCCTTTCCCCAACCATCAGGATGACTGCCTCGGCCATTAATAAATTGCCAGTTTATGGCAACTTTAGCCGGGAATGATTCATTATGCAGATCCCCCCGAGGAGGAATAAATTCCTGCATTTTTCAAAAATAGAGTCATAGGAGCTGCTACAGCTCTCACCTTCACCGTTGACAGATTGACCAACCAGGGATGCTTTGTGGGGGATCAGGTGAGGGTGGGTACATATCCAATATTAATTGTTCGTGTACAGTGTACACCTACAGTTAAATGCTTTCTGACCAAGTCTCTCAGCGTTACAAAATATACCGGTAGCAATGTAGGTCATTATTAAAACAATGCTGTCAAAAATGTGTTAATTTCTGTTTACAGGTATCAACTCAACGCTAAATTCATATTTTTAAAATGAACCATTTTTATCTAGGGTTCATATCCCATTGGGCAAAGTCACCTGGGCCGTGAAAAGACTCGCTAAATCTGAAATTCCTGTTTTTTGAAGTGTTCGACCGGAAGAAGATAACCTGGGTTTGATAATGACCTGCTCTGTTGAACTCCTTCGTAAGTTCAGATTTAATCGAACAATATTGGACATACTTGACGGGCCTACAGTGCATAATAATAATGGCAGGCATGCAGAGCCCTGGTAATCAACGCAGATGGGGTTAAGTATCTTGGTAACGCTGTGATTGGACCCTCATTAGAAACCGAGATACGCAAATCCGGATTGCTAATTGGAAAATGCTCCGTCCCGACAACATCTGCTTTTCTCCCATCACCATGCTATTGGGACCTGAAATATATCCCAGGACGGAATCGAATATGGCGAAATATTCTCCATAAACGACCCAAGCTTAGCCTCCCCTAGCGCAACAGCTGCGATTCCCACTTTATTTTTAAACACCCTGTACTTACGTCTAGTGACTGCCTGGCTACCAGCAAAAATCGCGTTGGCTCCAATATTGACGCTCCCACATTCAACGTTATTCGTCTCACATGTTGCACACACTCGTTAAACGTTACCCCCCATACTCGGATTCTGAAACGCATAACGAAGACATAATTGAAATGCTGGGGAGCACATGTTGCCGCTCCATCGACTGCGTTACGAATGCTGACCTGGTATCCAATTAAAATAAAATACATGTACAGCTGATTTAGCAGTCCGTTGGGGGGAGGAGGCGAAAAGGGGAGGGTGGAATTGCCCAATAATTCGTGTCTCGCACCCCGCTTTTTTTTTTTTTTTGATAGGGCCTATAGGGGAGAGCTAGCCTTATTTTCATGTAAAGTGGAATCGTGTTATTCCCCAGCGCACATCGATACTCTTTTAATGGTTCCTGTGAAAATCTTGGCATTCCCGCGTGGCTCTATTATTGCTATCCGGGACTGAATATGTAATTAAGGGAAAGGATCCTGGCTGGTTCACACCAGATGGGACCCTAATTGAAGAGATGCAATCCCACACTGCGATCGTTTTCCACATGTAACTTGCGAATTGAAAATGGCACGTTTGCCGAGTTTGCAGCATAAAAAAAATTGTTTCGTACCGTGTATACCCCCGAATTAACACATGTTTGTCCGGGTCGATGACATACATTCCGATCTGTCCGGTTACTTCTGGGAGCCTTAGTGATGGCTTTGCTGATGATCCACCTCGAGACCTAGAGGACAACGTACTACCCCTTTATTCTAGAGGCCTGTACGATTAAGCGTGAACGTGACGGAATCTTGTTGTGTGCAACAAGCCGGTATTGCAGGCGATGTCCCTGTTCTTTTCAGGGAATGTATGGCTGCAGTCGGATTCCCCGTTAGAACAGATCCGGCTCGTCTAGAGTCTAGCTCTAGACCAGGGAACAGATAGTAAGATCTGGACACTCCCCTCTTATCGCCTTAGGGGCCTGACGGGGTGTTTTGCGGCAGGTGGCCGCTTGATAGCGCTGTTCAGGGCCGAAATGACATGTGGCAACCCTACCGTACTGCTCCGAACTTATAGTCCAGTGCAATTAGCCGATATTTTGGCCTTACCTGGAACAAATTAATAACAAAGCGCCCTTTTGGGGATATGTTCAGGACATGTCCTTGAACC
>JYFJ02006717.1:0-18360 GCA_000934665.2 Catajapyx aquilonaris | reverse complement strand
CTGCTCGATCATGGCTCTCACCACGAGGCTTAGTGATCCTAACAGAGTCCTTCTGTCGGATGGTGACTGCCTCGAAGGAACGTGACGTGACAAAGTGAACGTGGCGACGGAGCAAAAGACGAGTGTGACGAGAAACGGGATCCAGAATGAGAGTGGGTAAGGCCTGTACACCACTTTCCATGTCACCACACCTCCAGGCTTCCTCGTCAAGAATGCTGCGTGGGCATAAAAATGGGGAGGTGGAGACAAGAGGAACTGGATGGTTTCCTCGGAGAGAAATATGAAGAATGCGCCACATATTTTTCCAGAAATTATGTCAGAGGATAATCCAACCCATGATCCGTTGTCAAGGCGATGATCCAATTCTGGGCTAGTGACTTCTTTCATGAGCAATTCAAGGTGGGCATTTAGGGATTGTTCTGTCAAGAGGAAAGCGCGTTCAATGTCTGTCAAATGCATTTCACCCAGTGACTTTGCTCTCATCCTCACATCTTCTATATCAACACTGATGTGGTAGTTACCCATACGAATTGTGTGGTTGTTCAATCTGTTAGGCTCATTGTGTCGGAAAAGAGACGCAAGAAAACCATGGTGTCGGCTGAAGTGTCCGAGAGGAACGAGTTCAGTTTGTCCTTGGTGTCCGCAAAAGAAGCAAACAGTGTCCATCCGAAGCTTGTCCGACTCCATCACTGTAGACACTTTCAACCAGAGTGCTGTTGCAGCAGGTGATATCAACAATTGGTGAATTTTCTCTGTGCATTTTGATTGGAAATGAATCAGGAATCGGTCAATCCCTGGCACCAACTTGACCATTGTGGCTGTGTACATGAGAAGCTGTGCAAACGAAGAGGGTTTCGATGGCAACAGAAGGTGAAAGGTGCAGGGCAGTCCGGACCACGCCCTGGACATGATGTCCGGAGGGACAGTCCGAAAGTCCAGCATTTCCTTCTGACTTTTCACCCAGGGGAAGTCACGAAATGTGTATGGGAAAGTGGTCATCCGGAGAGTGAATGAGGTCAGGTACTTGTCCCATTGTGACGAGAGGAGACCCCAAATGTCCTGTCCCAATCGCGTCTTGTCTGTGGACAGGACGAGCCCGCACTGTCTGAGGTCATCTCTTTCAGTCAGAAGAGTCCTGACCAGCAGAGACACCAGCTTGTCTTCTTCCGTATTCACTGCAAGCGATAAGTTCCCATCAACACAATTTGCTTCTGATCCAGCATGACCTCCCAAATGAATTATAATCACGGAGCAAAGAGTCAGTGCTTGTAACAAGGCCATGGTCACCTACTTCCTGAGGCCCGAATGTCGCCCAAGGTCTTGACACCCATGCACTATCCTAAATATGCCACGTGTGCAGGGCCCATTTGTCGCTAGCGTACAACGCAAATGGGTAAGTAATTATTAATGGCATTTGCAAGGGCATAGGTTACCCAATACTGTTAGGGAAAGGGCGCACTTCGCGAAATCATATACCCTAGTGCGACGCACTAATGCTTTCGGTGCTTATCTCTCAGTCCTGAGAGATAAGCACCGAAAGCCTTCTAAGGCCAGTTACGTAACACGAAGCCTGTGGATTTGTGTTGGTGGAAATATTGTGCTCGGTAATATTAATATCTCCAAACAGCGCATAATGTGCACTGTACAAAAATACGACCGTTTGCAAATGCAAACTGAGACGATCCGAAATTTGTATGTATTTCTTGGCCATTTTGAGTTTCGAGCTCGTCTGCCGGTATGCTCACTTCATCCTGATGGAGTACAGCTGGTGATGTCAGGTTACGTGATATAAAATTTGCGACAGTTTACCTGGAAAACAAGAAGTCGAAGCTTGTTTCAATGGGGAGGAGGCAATATATTGCGCAGAAGTAATGCGCTAAAGTCATGTTTCCGGAAAATGCCTTGTAAGATCCTTGTGATTTATTTATTTTTATTACGTTTGCAACACAGATGATGTTAAACACAACTAACGATACATTATTTTGAAGACCTGCCAACGATGCATAACTGCATGATAACAATAGAGAAAACACTGTACAGTATACAAGGGGAATGTTAATAACCCAGTATTCATCAGATTTTTGCAGATCAATATTGCATTCATGATATTTTATTGATGGAAAATAAAGAAATTAGAGCCTGAAAAGAAGCTAATGTGAAATATCGGTTCATTGCAGTTTTACTGACTCAGGATATTGCACAATTCATATTTCTTCATTGCAATTCCCCCCCCCCCCTCCCTTTTTTTAAATCCTTCCTCCGGAGAGTGTAAATCATGCTATTGCCAATCCCTTGTCAACTGGCTGCAATATGCTTCTCACCCTCAGGTAGCCATTACTACTAGTCAGGAATTAATCAAACATTTGCCATCTCTCCGTCAAGCACAGTTTGAAGCTATCCAGTTTTTCTTATGGGTGGATGTTTAATCTGAGGCGGTTTGGGCGGTCTGAAGAGGGATTTAAAAAAGTTACATGGGGGAGGGGGGGGGGTTGGGTAGCCGTTACGTAACGCATTTGAACGCACTGTATAAAAATATTCCGAGTGCGACTCAGCGTGGCCCGCGTGGCTGCGTCGTCCGCTACTGGTCCGAATCGGTAAAAAACGTGCGAAAAAAACTATTTAGGAGTCTTTTCGTAGGAACTTGACAACCTCACTATTTTTATGCAAAGTATTTATGTGATTCACATGTTGTACTACTTGTTGATTCCATACCTATTGCGTCCAGGGTCTCAAAGTCTAGAAAAATGACATATTTTTTGTTCTGACTATTTTCTCTTTTATGTAAAACATGCCCATAATTATTGTAGCTTTAAAAATACGCACCTGTACCGCACCGTAGTTAAAACGTAGTTCGTTAATTTCTTTCGTTTTTCTTCTGAAATACGGGCGACACGGTGGCGTAGTGGTTTAATATTATAAAGTCCACCTCCTCCCACCTCTGGGGTCCCAGGTTCGATCCCCGGATTGGGCCAAGGATTTCCCATATGGGTTGAGTTTCGATGGAGTTCTCTCCGCGCTTGCGTGGGTTTTATATCGGGGTTCTCCCTTTATAAATATCCTCCCACACTCCAAAAACTATCTTCCCCTCCCCCTTTCTTTCGCCCTCCACCCCCCCCCCCCCAAGAGCCTCATAGCCTGAGTTGCCTTGGCTTCCCCTTTTTAAACAAATCTGCTGAAATACACACCATTTCTGTCTATATTAAATTTTAGTATCGGTACAAAAGTGTTCTTTTCTCTCACAAGTACAGTAGTTTTACAGTAAACATATTCTTAAAATTATTGCCTTGGTTTTATATATATATGAAACACGTGGGGCTCGTTCTGAAGCACGAAATTTTAAAAATAGCGGGCGTTACGTAACGAGGGGGGGGAGGGGGGGTCAGGAGATCGTTACGGTCCCGTTACAGAGGGGGGGAGGGGGTTAAAAATGGCCAAAAATACCGTTACGTTATATGTGGACGTCCCCTAATAATAATATTACATATAACCACGTACAATAGGGCGGCTCGAAAAACACTTTTTTTCGAAAGTTGTAGTTCGCTAGTGAAAAAAAGTTGTGTTGGGCAATCCTTTTGACAGGTAAAAAATCTGAGTCATGTGGGTTAATATCCTACGGCTCCGCCAGGGGCGTAAGTGACGCAACTTCCGGGTTTTCGGTCTTTGGTGTGCGAGTACACTTACCCGGCCTAAACATGAAAGGTTGTGGCCCTTTGGGGGTGAAATGTCGTTATTTCTAAGATATCTTGCACCTTTGACGAGATATTGACCAAAACCCTAGGTTCAAAAATTACACGGTTCTGCAAAAAAAATATACTCTCTTTCACTCTTTTGAAAACTTTTATATCCTTTTTATGGATTTTGGGGTGCTGAATCCGAATCCGGCAACATATTTTCTCTATCACGTACAGCTTTAGAGATATATCGTTTTAAAACTTTGGACGGTTTACTAGGGGTCTTTCCGAATCAAGTGGGCCTAATGTCGCTATACCGCCTCGGATCCCAGATGTACTCATCTATTCCTTAATGATGCCTATAAAATTCAGCCAGAACACCAGAAAAATGCGCCTATGGAATTAGTTTTCCTCTAAAATGTAAAAATAAATTTTTATAGCATTTCATTGGTCACATGCCGAAGGGTACGCATGGCAAGAATGCCTCGTATATTGTGACCTCAACAATATTATAATCGACTGTCCTTGGCCGACTCCCTCTCGTACCTTTTACACATATACAAAAACGTATATCATTGGTTAGGGCTGTCCTGCGGAGAAAACCCTTACGCAGTCCTGGAAATACACTACGACAACTGTGAAAAACAACGATTCTTGATTTAAGTGTCGTATCTCCCAAAATTCGAGTTTTTTCAAAGGATGTACGTGATAGAGCCATTCTGACTTCGGATGTGGATTAAGCACACCTTAATCTATAAAGTACGCCAGCTTTTATGCAAAAGAGAATTTTGCTGCAGAACATGTTGAGGTCACAATGTATTCTTATAGCCACAAATTCTAACGAGTCATTTCTGTTATATTCATGGTAAAAACGGATATGGTTTCCTTATACCCTTGTGTCTGCTGCATCATTGGTACATCATCAGCTCTAGAATGAAGCCTAGGAGAGAGATTGCCAAACCTACTAACCAAATGTCAAATATGGCTGCGAGTTTTCTGACGGTCAACACGTCGTCCTCGTGCTCAGCTTTCTTGGCCTCCTGCGCTCTGATATATTTTAATGACTTAAGGAACAGCATGTACTGTACGTGTAGTGGTCTTGGATCCTGAATGGCAAGGCTGTTTCCACTGCCATCCGGACGAATTTTTCAGTTAGGAAGTACCCAGCTGTGTTTCCACGGGAGACTCCGCCTGCAGCGTACGTCGGAAATCTAAGCTCTTCAGACATCAGGATAGTAGGTGACCCAGTGGATGTGTCTCTGAAGCGATACAATCATATCTCTAATCAGGAACAGGTCGGTTCCGACTCATGCTAGCTTATCTTCCATGGCTCTGTCTAGACAACTCTGGACACTCCCACCCAGCTTCATGTTCTTCATAAACTTCTCGTGCACCTTTCCTTTGACAAGACTCCCGTACTTTGTCATTATGAAGAATTCCAGTTGTTCAGCCTCGTACTGCCAGTCTGACTGAACCAATTGCTGGTAATCGACAGGAACAAATTCCCTTGGAGGGTAGGTCAGGAAAGCGACCAACTTGGCCTTGTATCCTGTGGTGACCACCATTGCGAAGAAGAGAAGAAAAGAGGCCAGCACCAGGAAGTGACCCGCTTTCGGAAAAGGGATAGCCTGGTCGATCATGGATCTCACCATAATGTTCAATGAGCTCAAGAGACTCTTCCTGTTCATCTGCGACTGGCTTCCAGGAGTATGGTATGACAGCTTTCGTATGGCTATCGAGCAGACAATGAGAGTTGAGAAAAACAGGATCCAAAAGATGAGCGGGTATGGCCTGCACACAAGGGCATCAGGGTTACCCTGCTGTTACGAAAAAGGGACAAATCATAGCCTATAGGGAGCTATTCAGAAATAATAAAGCGCTAATGCTTCCAATGCTTACTTCTGACTCTCTGAGAAAGCATTAGTTATGTAAACCTATACTCACGTGCTGGACTTGTGTTGGTATGAAAATTATGCTCCTTAATATTAATCTCTCCAAGTAGGGAATAATATTAGTCCCGTCCAAATATGTGACCGTTTCCCAAAATGAAACTGTCTGTTTATTGGTCATTTTGTGTTTCGAGCGTTCATTAAGCTGGGCACAGGCTATTTAGAAGCAGACTCTTCCATGTGACAACGATTTGCAAATTCCATTACCCCGAAATAAAACACTAAATTCTTGCTGCATCCATACACAACAATTTATTATTTATCTTTGTTGGACAATCACTGAGATTTGACAGCACCCAAGCCGTTGAAGTAAGTCACTGCACCAGAGAGAAAGTAGAAGGCGGCGCCGACCACATAGCTGATAATGAATAGAGCCAACCCGTAGAAGAAGGCGCTCAGGCCCATGGTCCATCGTCCTAAGATGAAGGTCTGGGAGGCCCACGTCTTGACTACGGAGACGAGAGACGTCACCCTCTGGCTCTGCAGGGGCGTCCCCACTGCGTCAACACCCTTCCTCAGCAGCTCCTGCGACGTGACCTCGACGACTGCCACGGCTTCCAGGGTCAGCCGTCGCACGTACTCGAATGTCGAGGTGATGGTCCGGATCATAACGAGGAGCATGGCTATCCCCAGCAGCAGGTTGGCTATGGTCAACCAAGGGGTGGCCCACATTGCGATTGTGACCCCTGTCCATATGGAGCCCACCTTGTAGCCAATGGGCAGGGCGTATGAACCTGGGATGAGATCCATTACATACGAAAATATATGGTCCATCACTGAGGAATTTTGAGAATTTGGGAAGAGACTCGCCATATACGTTGGGTTCAGAACAGAAAAATTGGCAACAAGTACGATTCCATGGTTTAAATAATTATTATGAAGACTCAATTTTCTAATCCATGGTAACCGTAAATGACAGAAGTCGTCGTCCAAACTTTCATACTCTGCACTTTTCTACGACTTTATTATTTTCCACATGAATTCAATGAATAAGTAACCGTGCACATTTGCTTAAACCAGATTTTTTTTTGTCCTTTTCGTGCTTTCTGATTGTGGTCCGTCCCCTAAATGTACACCTTGCGCATGACCTTCCTGACCCTCCTTCTGCACATGAAGCACCGATGGATGTCTGTGGTCTGGTAGCAATTGTCGCAAATGCAGAGATGCCTGCATGGCAAGAGGACAATGCTCCTTTGATGCTCCAGACACACAACGCACAGGATCTCAATAGGCAACAACATCTCCTTGGCCTCTTGCGGACCTCCAACAACTCTATCCATTGCACTAGAATAAAATCAGTTGTGTTTTTAAAGCATGTTAATCTCCCAACAGTGTTGATCCAAATATGGTCCTCACCGCACAGCAAGGCGGTTCCGGTTACGATTTGCGTTACTCTTGGCGATGAGAGCAACAACAATGGCCAGCACTATGGGTGCCATCGCAACCAGGGGTGAAAGGCTGATTATCAGGAACCCTTTGTCAGATGAGGGTGCCATGAAGCCCATCAACCAGACTAGAAACCCAAGAAGCAAAAAATCACTTGAGCACTTTTTAGGCCAGAATGTGCTGACTGCAGAGTTCTGCAAAGCATCGGCTCTATATACTTTACTTCAAAATCTGTGTCCAAAATTTGACCTTTACCTTTGAAAGAATGTTTTATCTGAAGAGCCAAAGCGTGTCCGGTGTACCGCCAGAGTAAGCCAAACCCTGCGGCACAGTGGTAGATATCATCTTCACTTATGACGACGGTGATGAAAATAGTGATGAGGGCTCTTCGTTTGATGGGGATACCGTTGGCCCCGTTGACCAACGCTCGTTTCAGGGAGTGAAACAGGCACGCAGCTGACAATATTCTTACAAACACATCAAAAATCGTGGAGTAATCTGGTGGTGACACCATCATGATGTTCATCATGAGGACAAGATGTTCGAAAGGATCTGTCTCTGGAAAATGTTCTTTCTCTTTCCTAATGCATCGTTACCTAATTGTTGACAGTTGCGACTGTTGACTGGTTACCCAAATAATAATTAAATAGTAGGACGCTGATGGAAAAGTAAATAATTGAATTTTTTCAATAAAGAATAATTGTGTATTTTTTGCACAGTGAATCCCCCTGTATTTGCTGTTGCACTCCCTATAGCCTATACTAACGATCGAATAAAGTATACAAGCTGCAGTGACATTGTCAAAGCTAAGAAGTGGGGAAATTCATTTATTGTGTCACACAGAACCATTACTACCATTATTATGTTGCTCTTCTCTGATAAGCTCCGCCAGCCGAGAAAATGCCTGAAAAACAAGCAATAATAATTATTGTGAAAATCCATTTTATACAATGCACGTTTGAATTTGTACTAAAATCTAGAAATTTAAAAAAAATGCTTACAACGTCCATGTCTTTATCCGAAGCAGAAGAAAACGAGGCTCTCAGGTGACATGATGGTTTGGTCCTGTCTGTCTGGAAGGCAAATCCTGGAGCCAGAATCACCTTTTTCTTCGGTCCTCTTTCCATCATCATCTCCTTAGTACTTTTGATTCCCTTCACATTTATCCACAGAAACATACCTCCATTAGGCACATTCCATTCGGCCAAACCTGAATCACCAGAGAGACACAACATATCAGTTGATGTCTATACGGGATTTAGCAGACTATACAGCCTGTACCTTGTAAGTGTCTCTCAGCAGCTGCCAGCATCCCGTCTCTCTTCTTTTTGTATTCCTGCTGAAGCTTTCTCGTGTGCTGCATCAGACCGGAAAAGCCCCATTGCTGTAGCAGTTCCAGGGTTAACACCTGTAAATACACCAAGGGTGTTCCAGCGTCATCGTTTCATTGTTGCCAAAATTAAGGCTCTATAAACTGACAAATGGAGGTTGTACATTTTTTCCTCAGAAAATCACCTTCAACTTTCTAGAATAATTTGCTGTTAAATATGCGAAAAAGTAGAGAACTGTGAACTTTCCATGAATACACAAAGATGACGATAAGGATATGTGGATTGTTTACTTTTATAAACAAAAAAAATGAAGATGAGCAGTTGGACTCATTATTTTCTGTACTCGTGATTGTTTCTTTAAAAAATTATAAGCAGGTTGCTTGGCAAATTATCTTCATCCCTCTTTTCTCTTTATGGATTGTGGATTATGGCTGTGGATTTATACTCTCCCTTACCTGTGACAGCGAAGCAGCATGGAAGACTGTGGATTGCATGTGAAGCTCAAAAATCTGAGAGATGGCTTTTGGAGCCGTGGTAAACCCGATTCTAAGCCCAGAACTGATGACTTTGGAGAAGGAATCGACCCGGATGACTCGACCGTCCACGTCCAGAGACAAGAAGCTTGGTGTCAAATCCTATATTTAAAAGTGAAAAAAATTAATAAAAGGAATGAAAATTGACCCACATTACACGCACTTCTTGAAAGTGTAAGTAGTAGTATGGGTCGTCCTCTAGGATTATGAGGTCATAGTGCGATGCTATCTGGTAAATTTCTTTCTTCCTGTCCAGCGGTATGCACGTTCCAGTCGGGTTCCCTCCAGTGGGACTCACGTACATGAGCTTGGCCATTGCTTTTCCAGACTCCTTTCTTTCTTCCAGCACTTTTTTCAGCAAATCCGGCCTCATTCCATCTGAATCTTCGCCCACAGGAAGATACTCCGGGTCGAACCGACTTGCCTGAGAATATTAACATATTTAATTTTTCGCTAATCAAACATATATGTAATGAAGCTCGTGATTACTGAGTTTGTGACTCCTGGATAGATTGCTTCGGGCACCACAAATGCGTCACCAGTGGTCAGGAAGGCCTCGATGGTCATGCTGAGTCCATGCTGAGCACCAGCTATGACCAAAACTTCCCTTTCTTCCCACATTGGAGGGTTGTGAACTTTAACCTGGATATCCTTCAGCAGACACTTAAGTTCGGGCAACCTGTGACAGAATATTAATTAGTTTAACCCTATACAGAGCCATTTAAAAGTAATAATGAAAATAATTGCCCAGGAGTGGCGAGATATTGGAGAGCTCTGTTTAGATTGTCTCCTTTCAGGTTGATGGTGTGACCATCACGAGTTGTCACATTGATCTCTTCAAATGGGAAAGTGTTAGGGTCAGGTACACCTGCAGAGAGGGTGATTGTGTCTGGAGATAGGCTGTCTTTGGTCTTTGCTGCAGGGAGATTTAAAAAAATGCAGAAATGACACAGGACACTTTCCGAGTGCAAGTAGGTATTGTACTTACATAATTCACGAATAACGCTTGGTATTCTCTTAAGCGAGTCGGGATTGACGTACTTTGTGTAATCCATTTTAAGTTGAAATGTATAGCCTATTCAGTTTGTCGCCAGAAAGTGCTGGTGAGACAATTCCACTGCCCTTGTGCCCTTGTCTTTGTCAATGTACTGATATATTGTAGATAAAGCACAGATATAATCAGTCACGGGTGTGCAAAGATAATTATCACGAGCACTGATGTACAACAGATGTCATTAATATAGGAATTTGACGAACATTCGAAGGAGCACCACGACAATTTTTTACTAATTTTTAATACCAGACTCTGCCATGATTATTTATTAATTTATACACAAAGAGAACACAAATAATGCTTAATTACATTATGTGACACATTTATATCTGCTCTATTTCAGGACGTGGTTTCCACTTGATTCTCTTGCTCTTCAAGAATCAGCTCCGCCAGTCGAGAAAACCCCTAAAAGAAAAGATTTTGGGTAATTATTGCAATAATAATTAATATTTCTCTGCCGGAGTGCAATTTCTGGAGCAAAACTATGACTTTGTCCATCAGAAGCTACTAATCAAGGACATATTACACAAATATTATTTATGATGCTTTAACCAGAAATATTACCCTCGTCTGATGGTTCTGCATTTTGGTCTTCACATCATTATTTCTATGCAGTTCATCAACCATTGATACTTACCTTATGGACGTCTTCTCTTGAAGCAAAAGAATAAGAGGTCCTCAGGTAGAGAGATGGCTTTGTCCTGTCTGGCTGGAAGGCGCATCCTGGAGCCAGCATCACCTTCTTCTTCGGTCCTTTTTCCATGATCATCTCCGTTGTACTCTTGATCCCATTCACTTTTATCCACATAAACATGCCTCCCTGTGGCACGTTCCATTCGGCCAAACCTGAATCCAAAAATGGCTCAGTTTTCTTCCATGTTATCTCACGAAAGTCTGTACCTGCCAGGTGTTTCTCGGCTGCTTCCAGCATGACGTCCCTCCTTTCCCTGTAAAACTTTTGGAGAGTTCGGATGTGCTCCATAAATCCAGAGAAGCCCCATTGCTGAAGAAGCTCTAAAACCAATGCCTGCAGGCACATTATTGTAACAATATGCTATTTATTCATTTTGTCTTGTTATATCAACACTTTTTCAGACACACACTATTGATTCATAAAACATATTGTTGTTATTGACACCCATTTTTCTTATGACTTTTGTCATGCCCCTTGTCGACACATTTTTTTGATCATGGCTGTGCATATAGTTCTCACCTGAGACAACGAAGAAGTGTGAAGAAGTGTGGCCTGCATATGAAGCTCCAAAATCCTTGCCACTGGCTTAGGAGCCGTCGTAAACCCGATTCTAAGCCCAGAACTGATGATTTTGGAGAATGAATCGAACCGGATGACTCGACCGTCCACGTCCAGAGACAAGAAGCTTGGTGTCAAATCCTATTTAAAAGTGAAGCAATTAATAAAAGGAATGAATTGACCCACATTACACGCACTTCTTGAAAGTGTAAGTAGTAATATGGGTCGTCCTCTAGGATTATGAGGTCATAGTGCGATGCTATCTGGTAAATTTCTTTCTTCCTGTCCAGCGGTATGCACGTTCCAGTCGGGTTCCCTCCAGTGGGACTCACGTACATGAGCTTGGCCATTGCTTTTCCAGACTCCTTTCTTTCTTCCAGCACGTTTTCCAGCAAATCCGGCCTCATTCCATCCGAATCTTCGCCCACCAAAAGGTACTCCGGGTCATACTGATTTGCCTATATGGACAAGTCGGTATAAATATGGAGATTCAACGAAATGTTCAAGTTGAGACTTACATTGTTTGTGACTCCAGGATAGACTGGATCGGGTACGACGATGGCATCTCCTTGCGTCATAAAGGTCTGGATGGTCATACTGAGTCCGTTTTGTCCTCCGGTAGTTACCAGAACTTCCCTTTTGTCCCACATTGGCGGATTGTGAACTTCAACCTGGATATCCTTCAGCAAAGAGACCAGTCCAGGCAACCTGCATTAGCATAAAAATAATATCGACGCTTCCAGTTCAGTAATCAGATCAGGCTATAATAATAATAATAGCCTTGACATGGAGAATACTTTACCCAGGAGTTGGAATGTACTGAAGAGACTTGTCCAGAGTGTCCCCTTGTAAATCTATGGTTCGATTGTCGTGAGTGGTGACGGTGATTTTCTTGAACGGAAATGTCTGTGGGTTTGGGAACCCTTCGGAGAGGAAAATCAAGTCACCCGACGACTCAGCTTTCGTCTTTGCTTCAAAGATTACGAGAGATGACAAATTGAATTCACTCTCTATTATTATAAGGCCCAATAAAAGTTGGGTTGAAAGGGGCCGTACACAGATATATTTTTTAAATTTATTTTGCCCCGTGATACAACTGTCAGTCTTTATAGGGGGGCCAATAGCATGGACTACTATAATGGCAAATAAAAGTCTAGTCCAGAGCTCATTATTTTAGAGGAATTTAATGTCAATCTCTACAACGCCAAAATATGCGGATATGCGGATAAAGGGAATTGTTTAAAAAATGCGGAGAAAATACAGGGATAATACTATGTAATTTTAAACTAATAATAATTACACACTAAGGAGAGTGTGAACCACTTACTCAGTTCTCTTAGTATGGATGGTTTTCTCTTAAGCGAATATGAATTTATAAATTTTTCGTAGTCCATCACTGACTATTCACAAGACGGTTTGCTTCCAGTTGCAATAAGGAAATAAATGTTTCAATATCTCTCGTGCTTGTGCTTTCTGCTGTAGTCGCTGATAATGTATCACATGAGTCAGATTCAACTGCAAGATTAATAATACTGTCGCCCAATAGATTGTTTTGTGCGACCCAGTTTCTTATACGTACCATACTGTATGTTTATACAATAGATAAGAGAATGATTTTTCGTGTCAAAAATACTCCGCAAATTTCCGCTTAAAAAATATCGAGGAATTCCGATTCCAAGTTATTTCCCTCAGAAAAAGCCGCTATAGTGTGAGACGGATAAAAATATGCACACAATTATTTCAGTAATTTTTAGAAGATCAGTGAAGAATATCCACGCATTGTTAGCCAAAACATTCCACAGATGCAGTTTATTATCTTGCTCATTGCGTAATTACTACAACAATGCAATCCAGTCACAATAGTCGTATGCTCATTATTATGCACCGCAACTGCTATTGCATTGTGAAGGCGCAGTTTCGCAAATTACGGAACCGGCATTGTTCTTGGTACCGGTACGCTGATATTATTTTAATAATCAACCCAATGAACCCATCAATAACAATTTTATATGAGGGCAGTACATTACAGGTTTGCCTTTCCGAATACTTGAAGGATAAGCTGCTTGTTTTTGCATCAGTTACCTTTTCATAGTTACGCATGGTTATGAAGAGTAATAGCTGGTTATAATTCTTCATGTAGTATATAAGGAGCACTCTTCATTTATTGTGGCAATCAACAACTTACCCCACGGACCTTACCAGCCTTCACAATACAGTCTACATATGAGCTTCAAATATTATTGTTGGAAAATAAAGAAGGTAGAGCCTGAAAAAAACGAATGGTAAAATATTATCGGTTCATTGCAGTTTTATTGACTGAAGATATTGCACAATTCATATTTTATTCATTGAGGTTGCCCCCAGCATAGAAACATGAATATGATCTTCTGCTTTATCATCCTTGCTCCGGAGAGTGTAAATCTTGCTCTTGTCCATCTCTTGTCAACTGGCTGCAATTACTTCTCACTCTCTGGTAGCCACTACTGTATGCTCGTCAGGAATTAGTCAAGAATGTCGCATCTCTCCCTCAAGCACAGTTTGTAGCTATTCGATTTCTCATCGGGATGAATCTTTCTGCAGAACCTGATGCAATCTGAAGAGGGATTTTTTTTAAAAACGTAATAATAATAATTTTATATTTAGTGACTTCCAATCATATTTGAACGTGAATGTTTAAAATACGTTAAAATGTTAAAATAATGAAATTAATTTGAAGTTGAAATATTGTGCTGTTATCTTCAATTTTTCTCAAAAATTCCCGATAAAAATTTAAATGTAATAATATTTAAAACCGGCGTTAATGGAGCGGCGTAAAACGGGTACTTCCTGTATTTTCTTTCACTAGTGTCTGCATGTTATTTGATGTTCTAGTAGATGGTTATTAATTTACAAGCTGGTGTATTGATGAAGACTGCTGATTTTCTGACATTCCTTGCTTAGTTATAACAAGAGTTATAAGGTTCTACACAATCATAATTGCAACTCAAAAGTGTACAAATTAAAGTTGCTAGAACAAGACATCAAGCACATTTTCCTACAGACTTCTTTACTACTAATTTTTTGATGAAGTTGCTGTCTTAAAAAAATCGATGGGTATCATCATTATAAACTTTATGGAGAAATTCTAATCGAATTTTTTTACAATTTATTATACAAGAATTTTAATAAATTTGACACGGGGATATAGGAAGAGACGTGGTGGGTTTGGAGAGGTAGTAAGTTAATCATTTTACTTGGCTTATTTAGCTTCGGTTTATACTTCTTTTCGCCGGCTTCAACAGCGACAAAGATTAATGCGACGACCAGGATGAGAGCCAGCAGAATCTTCATCTTCGAAGCCATGTCTGTAGTGCTCGGGGTTCTGATCTGATCCAGCAATCCTCAAGATAATGTTTCGAATAAATTCATCGATGATCATTACCCTTATAATATTATACACCTCAATAATTCACCCGGAATCTGCTGTCATTCTGCACCTTGCAATATTACCCGCTCAACTGCGTTAATCAAGCCATTTTCTATTCATTTCCATTGAATCAGAATAGTGCCAAGTATTATTATCTGATAATGAGCACAAGGCCAACATAATTTCTGGCAGAATAGTACTTATCATACGTTATGTATAGCTATAATGAAAGGATTTTAGCGAAGGCAAATTGTGTGGTAAGCATAGGGTAACCATTTCCAAATCTCCAAAAAGAAGGCTACATCTGCTGTGAATTTAGGATATAATTATACGGTATATAATATACGGTACGGCATATAATGAATATACCGTTTTACTTCATGATAACCAAAATACCCAAGTTACAATATATTGCACTTAACACACTAATGAATGATGCCATAAGCATAAAAATTTAACCTAAATCAAACATGATTTATGATGAGTTGAAATATATAAAGAGTCTCGGAAAATATACAACATAAATACCGGTACTTAAGATAGTTTATACGTCAAATGACACTATAAGGAAAGAAATGCTAGTCTGTGGTATTTTAAAAAATAATAATTTTCTAACCTTAATGCTACATAATTATTTTACGCATGGATTCATTCTGTAAATATAATATTCGGTGGCAGTCAATAAATAACGCGCCGTATTTATTGTGGAAAAACTATGGGATATAAAATAACACCGATTGACAGATAATAACCTTCACACCTTAAAGAAAATTTTGCTCATGCGCATATGTGAATAAATGAATACTATTGTTTTAACTTTTTCTGGAATCGATACACTAAACATGACTAACTTAGTTCACATATCAATGGAAGCCTATTTTTGTGTTTCTGTCCTGTATTAGCCGTCTTCAAGAGTGGTTATTGTGGGCTTCAGCTCCCAAACTACCCGCTGTTGTAGTACAGGTCAGGAAATTGACATAGAGGTTACTTACTTTTAGACGGGTCCCAAAAAGAAGGACAAATCAACGTCGAAGGACAAAGGACAGAGTGCTCAAAAGAAGGACTGTCCGGTCCTTCCTAAAAAAAAGGGACGTCTAACCCAGGATCAATTATTATTGAATCAGTCTGTGAGCCTATATCTGGCTTTGCAGAAATGCATTCTCTTTGATTGAACAATGCCTGAGGTACAATTCCACAGTAATCATGGGCCTGCCATTGTGTCCTTATAAATGACCCTTTGTCACATTGATAGCACGGAACTCACAGGTGATAGTGCAGTCCGCCTGCATACGTAATTGGGATATTATACTAATTGCAATCCTTTATTATGGACATGATGCGTCCACTTGCTGCAACTACAGTTTCGTGAAAGCCATGGAGACCATTCTTTCCACCTAATCAATATACCGGTAATAAATTTTTTAATGATAATATAATTAAATTGCCTGGATTTCGACCCACTTCCTTACCTCCTCTTCCCCAATTTGTTCCATCGCATGTTCTGAAGAGTAGAGTATTCCAGAGGTAAATGAAGAAGTATGGAAACAGACAACATTTACTTACATGTAATAAACCACAGCATATAATTATCGATGATCATTAGATGCACCCATGATGTTTAAATCGGTGTGGAAACTGTATCTTCAGATGGCAGATATTCTTGCAGCTCTGGTAAAGCAAACACTTCGCTTCCAGTTGAAAAAAAATTATATAAATTTTTGTATCTATATACCACAGAGTTATACTTCATAAAATAATCTCATCCGGAACTAATCAATATTATTGCGCTCCAGGATAAGTTCCTGCTCTAGGGTCTTTGTACTGTGTATAGTATTACACAAGTTTGACTGAAACGTTCGTGACGACCATTCTCTACTATACAGAATGTGGTGCATAGGAATTACCAGGATAGAGATTTGGCCAAATAAAATTTTAATAACGTATAGGTGAAACTTTCGGTTCATTGCAGTTTTATTGACTCAGGATATTGCACAATTCATATTTATTCATTGAGGTTGCCCCCAGAATAGAAACATGAATATGATCTTCTGCTTATTATCCTTGCTCCGGAGAGTGTAAGTCTTGCTCGTGTCCATCTCTTGTCGACTGGCTGCAATTACTTCTCACTCTCTGGTCGCCATTACTATACTGTACTTGTCAGGAATTAGTCAGATTTTGCATCTGTCCTTCAAGCACAGTTGGTGGCTAGCCGATTTCTCATTGGGTCGAATCCTTTTACAGAACTTGATGCAATCTGAAGAGGGATTATTTAACATGTAATAATAATATTACATGTACCAAGTGCAATATATAATGATGATAAGTAATGTTATACTCTGGGGATGGGATTAAAAGTAGGGTGATCTGTATTGTAAGTCATTTTAATGTAATTGATTTTAAAAACACAGCAATCTACAGTATTCTAATATTAATTTATAATCGGGGAGTGTGGTGGCCGAGATGGTAACGTCTCGTCTTGCTGAGTGAAAGGCCCCAGGTTCGATCCCCGCCTGGGGAACTTTCCTTTCACCTGCGTCAGGAGGGTCTCTGACCTGCACCAAGGAGGTATCTGGCAACCTAATAACCTCCTGGGGGACTGCACAGGGCCCAGTTTGAGACATTGCACTTGCACCCATGTCCTCTCCCCATAACATCCCCATTCCCTTTCCGATGTCCCTTCTCCCTTGCACGGTGTTCAAAGAAAAAAATGAGAACCAGAAGTTTATGCCATTTTTCAGGAGAGCAGAGGACAGTTTCACATAATGTTTGACATACCTTTCTTTGACATTACAGTCTCGGTAATTTTTATGTGATATCACTACGATTGTAAGGTAAACACTGCAGGAGAAAAAATTTATTTCCGTCTTGGACTTAGCAACTTCTGGCTTGCAGAAATTTTATGTTAATTTTTAAAACACTAAAATGAGGAAATGCAGGGAAATAATGTCTCCTAAATTAATTTTAGTCCATTTATTATGCCTGAATGTGATTACAATAATTATAAATACACTTTTTATGAAGGCCCTTTTTGGACTTATCAACATCTAGCAAGAATTTTCTCTTCGGTGCTAAGAGTATCCCGGTCTGAAAAGGGGACTAGTAATCATCTGGCAGGGATAAATCATTTTTCTATGAAAATATGCCTGATAGAGGCCTAGAATTTGCCCTTTTCTCAAAATCGCAAAAAATGGACTTATCAACATCTGGTTCTCACTGCTTCAATTCAGAAAATCGGTGATGGAAAAATTGTGGTATTCTATCCCCCTAAAGGAGCGATGATTCTCCCAATGTAGTAAGCAAAATAAATAAATTAAATAAAATAAAATATTGCATATTTTTCAGGTTTTATTTTTGTAAAATTTACCTCTGATATCGTACACTTCGGGATATGTGTTTCCTTATGCTTTTCCGACTATTACTTCCAATGAAAAAATAAAAACACATTACCCCCTGTATTGCTCATAAAAACGATTGGAATAAAATATCTCTAATTTAATATGGAATGGGGGAATATTCCTTGATGACGTTATCATCTCGTGACATGTTCTTTAATTAACTGGATATATGAAGGGCTGGAGCGGGACCATTTGTCAGGGTGTGTATATGAAAATTGTATATTTATGGGTGACACTAATGCTAGAGTGGGTGAAAGGTTACTTATGCCTGAGTCAAATTTGATTCCCCCCCCAGTTGGACTTGCTGAATAGGGCCTCTAAAGACACTACTGAAAATAGTTTTGGAAAAATTATGTTTGATTTCCTATGCCGGAACTCCTTAT
>KZ539581.1:7346-18380 GCA_000934665.2 Catajapyx aquilonaris | reverse complement strand
CCCTGGGCCATCCTATTTTGGACCCAAATGTCCGGGATGTTTCTGGGATGAATGGGATAAAAGTGGGACGTCCTTGGGATGTCTTGTGTTACCTGGGGTGTAACCTCCAATCTTACCTTCATCTGACCTTTTCTTCTCCCCTCAGGGCAAAAACGAACATAATCGATAGTTGCTGCGAGATATCCGCTCCTTGCTTTCGTTGGGGATGCTGTAGATAATAAATATAGTATGCTCTGTTGAGTTTATGTTACGTAAGAGACTGTTAAAATATAATCACAACCCTTAAAATGACCGAATAACAATTGAATTTACAGTTATACTACAATAAAATGCTTTAATATATGTTCTAGGCATGTACCTGACGAAGCTCCTCTTAAGTATACCGGAAAGAAATATCTATCTCCTGGAAGCTCTTCCGGATTCAAATGACATGAGAATGATTGGAAAATACTGCCCGTTCCTGACCAAGTTCACCTGCTATTATATGGGACCTGAACATACTCATGAAACTCAGGAGGAAGAATACCAGAAGCCAAATCCCCAGCATATCATATTCGGACAATTAGAGGAGCTGGATCTTCACGGATATGAGTAAGTTGCCATTAACTAATTTAAACTCAGGGTGCCTTACTCGATGGCAATAAGGTACTGCTAGTGTTCAACCCACAACAAATTGAAATTAATGCAACTTTACTTGATCATGTTGTGTCTTATTTTCAGATGGGACATTGAAATAACATTGCCAGTTTTCTTTCCCAACTGTGCTGACAGAATTACAAATTTGCGATTGGGTGGCCGCTTATATGCTGAGAATGAGAGGATTAAAACTGGTATGTTCAACATCTCCGGCTTCATAGAGAGCCTTATGGGACAAAGAATGCCGAACCTGCGTTGCATCACTTTCATGCAAGTAAGTCCAGTAATAACAAGATGAATTATGTTTACTCTGTACAGTTAGATTTTACTACAGGCTATTATTTATCAACAGAAAATATATGTATCGGTGGAATCATGGAAACATATTCTTGACATTTGCCCCAACTTGAGCAAAATTATGCATTTTGCCATGTCAGAAGACGACCTTCTCTGTCTGACAGCCCATGCCAGCAGCATATCCAGGGAAAATTTACTTATATTGAGAGGAAACGATGTCATCTAAAACAATTCTATGTTTTGGAATACCAAAATAATTGTAATGACAATTGATAAACAAGCTAAGCCACAAAAGAAGCATTCATGTTATGTCCTAACTAAATCTAACGAACTCTCCCACACCCAAGTTTTTCCCATTGTTGTCCTATTCTACTTTTAAAGATATTTTTTTCAATGCCCAAATAATCATTTCTTCTGGAGGCCTCTAAAATACTGCATTTTGCTTGTAGTGTATGATCGTCCTGAAATTGTTCAGCATCCAAAATGGCAAAAAGTCTTACGGTAACTATCAGCAGGCCCGTAACCCTTAACTACGTAGGTGGAGCCTGAGAGGCTCCAACCACTATTTAAACGCATCTAACTTTTTCATTGACTTGTTTTTCCCTGTCCTTCCGTGACTTCGTCAGAAAAACCTTCCTAAGCATGAAAATGAAAGAAAAAAATTTGTAGTCCCTATTGTTTGGTTGAAAAAAATTCGTAACGAGGAACAGGTCCCAATCTCGTAGTCTCTTATCTCGTAGATGAAGCCTGAGTGGCTCCAACATGATGTAACCTTTTAATTAAAATTTTTTCCCTATCGGAATATGCTGACTCAGTGTGATTTTTACGTTTTCGGAAGCCTAATGATCTGAACTGCACTTTCTGTATGTGAAAAGTCCAATATAACAATTTAGTTGATAAGCCGAGATTTAAATATACCGTTGGAGCCTTTTAGGCTCCACCTACGTAGTTAAAGGTGTTTTGCCTACCTACGTAGTTAAGGGTTAAGAAAACAAATACCACTACCAGGGACAACACAATGAAAGAATAATAGGCGATTACATTTTGGGGATGGTTTGCAAGTGTAAGATCATGTACATAATCATGTCACAAAGGTAGCCTTTCTGAAGGTTTCAAAGATATGCTACGAATACGTTAATGGTTAGAAGTCGCTAAAATTTTTTGCAATCAAGAATAGAGCAAAAAATTGTCACTTTTTAAATTGAAAATAGGGAAATTTCAAAATATCAATAACCTGATCAATAAAAAGTTTTAGGCAAACAGTTGCTACATTCTAAACTTTTGAGGAAAAATTTGGTTAATTCCTAAGGGCAAAAAACATGTTACACAGTGCAATCAATATTACTGTACATAGCTTGACTGAAAATTTTGCCATTATTATTTTTTAAATTGGCTGCTTGGGATGCCACTCGAGGACAGTTGGGGACTCTCGTTGTACTCATAACTTCAAGCAAGTTGTGGACAGGGTGTCAGACAGCAGCTGTGTCAAGATGTTGGCATGACTTCAGTCATGCACAAGGAGTGTGGAGAGCTCATAAATAGGAGAAAGAAAATTCATAAATTTATTACAATTTTTATCTCAGATGTTGTTTAAGTTACACATACATGTGGTACTCATAACAACAAACACTTTGTGAATTGGTGGAGCATGGAGGATTGGCTGCATCAGATATACACAGCAATTCTTGGGCCTCCTACCCGAGACATTGTTTCTCCCACTTCTTGTGCTTCCACCAAGACAATTCATTATCTGTATACACAAGTCATCATTTAAACATAAAGAAACGATTTTTAATGAACATCTAATGAATGACCATTGTCCGTATACACAAGTGACCTTTTAAACATTAAGACACTATTCTTATGAGAACCAATGGATCCTTAAGGAAAATACATTACTACGGACAATCATTTCCCGTACAAAAACTTCACCTCTTAAATGCAAAGAAACTATTTTCTATCCACATTTCATGAATGAGCAGTGTCCGTATACACAAGTGACGTTTTAAACCCAAAGAAACTCGATCTAATGAATGAGCATTGTCCGTACACACAAGTGACCTTTTAAACATCAAGACACTATTCTTATGAGAACCAATGGATCCTTAAGGAAAATACATTACTACGGACAATCATTTCCCGTACAAAAACTTCACCTCTTAAATGCAAAGAAACTATTTTCTATCCACATTTCATGAATGAGCATTGTCCGTATACACAAGTGACGTATTAAACCCAAAGAAACTAGATCTAATGAATGATCATTGTCCGTATACACAAGTGACCTTTCACACCTAAACAATGATGTGATGATAAGGTCAAATACTGTTAACTATTCCTACTTCGGGGAGGGCTTCGGTGAGTTCTTGGCCTCCTACACCAGACGTCCCTTCTGCTCCTTGTGTGCCTCTTGTGCTTCTGCCAGGGCACGTTGATAGGAGCTTTCCAAGGAGGAGCGACGGGGAGTTGAAGTTTTGCTTCCAGTGTCCTGTTTGGAAATGAGAATAATTATTAGAGTAACCCCACATGATAAATTCATTGTGCCCATATAAATCCATAACCTGACACATTCATAATCAATTGTTTACATAGCTTGATCAAATGAAAACAAGAATTTTGCCATAAAATGTATCAATTGCAAGTTCTTGTGGTACTCATAACTTGAAGGACTTCGTGGATAGGTACAGGAAGAGTCGCACAGCAGCTGTGTAAAGATGGCGGCATGCACTATGAAGAGCGAAGATCTTTTATGAACAAGAGAAAAATGCTACTAATATTTAACAAAAAATTTTGTGGGATGTTTTAAGTGTAATAAGATAAGTTATTGATTCATGTGGCACTTGTAAGAACATAGTTTGTTGACTAGTGAAGTGTGAGTCACACAGCATATCTGTTTAAAGAAAAGATGGTGGCTCCCCTTCAGACATTCATCACGAGGATGGTGTTATTTGGTTTTGTACATACCAGAAACAAAACTCAACAAAATGTCATGGAGAATGTACAAACAGTGTGCAGGGTGTTCCAAGTTCATGGGTCATATTTAGTTATTACTAATATCATCTGAAGTAGTAACTTTTTGTATAGCATGTTGTGCCCCAATCCAGGTGCCTCAGTACAGTGTTGGACATTAATTGCGTCATATTGCTAGCGACATTTTCCGAAGAGGCAGAAGAACGAATCTTGCTTGCACGGCTTGCATTGCTTCGATTTGTTCTTCTGCCTCTTCGGAAAATGTCACTAGCAATATGACGCAATTAATGTCGAACACTGTACTATCAGGTGGTCGAATGTAGCGGTGGCTCACCTGGTTAGGGATGCAACAAGCTGCAAAAAATAACCGCTTTGAGCAAAATTTCATATAGCTATAACTATTATAAAAGGCCCCATGAACTTGGAACACTCTGCATATCTACCATAAGTGTTGCAGTCATGTCTACTAGTGCTGTAAAAAATTCCACATCAAAACTCCACTTGATTGGCCTGGCTTTGGTGGATCTGTCCGAATACCTTCACATTTCTGAAATATTTTGCACCACAGACTCTTAGGCAAGTAACTACAAGTTTCATGGACATTTGTGTTGTGCCTTCATTTGCCAATACATTTCAATGGTTTTTGTCCGTTCCTTGGCCAAAACCAGGTATCATGTCTCTTTTCCTCCTTGGTACACACTTGAAGGGGAGGCCATCTTTGCCGAGCTACTGTACGAAAACTCCATATATCAGCAAACTTTCTGAGTCCCTATACAGGGTGGTCAAACTTCAAGTGTCGTTTTATAACGGCTATTAATAGAAGTGCTTTACGATTATCGTAGCAGCGACGTGTAAAATGGCCCACTTCGGCGCCATCGAAAATATTAGCTGTGTTTCGTTTGCAGGCTTCCCCCTTGCATTACAGGTCCATGGTCCATCTGGTGCCTTGGGCGTCACCCATTTCACCCAGGCGCATCGCAGGTCATGTGTGCACCTCCTTTTTTCCAGGTCAACCCAGCAGCAGGGTTGATTACATGTGTGCTGCTATTGGCAGCTAATATTTTCGATGGCGCTGAAGTGGGAAATTTTACACGTCGCTGCTACGTCATCGCAAAATCACTGCTCGTATTAATCGCCGTTATAAAACGACACTTGAAGTTGGACCACCCTGTATGTGACAGGAGTTTGAAACTGTTCATCTCAAGCAACATCCCAAACTGTCAGTAAATAAAGTTTCACTTTTCTCATTTTCATTTGATCCACCCTTGTATTATTGCCACAGGGGTATATTTAATCAAATCAATAGTCAGAAATAGTGCTATATGTTATGGAAAGCCCTTCATTAAAACTAACACATCCACGTTCCTTCTCTGCGGATTTCTTGCAGAATTTACAAAGAGCATGTAATGATGTTATTTTCTTGACTTCTGCAACAATTACGCTTATAAAATATTTGTTAGCTTGTCACATCTCTAAAAACGATCTTGTGAACCATCAATAACACGTGCTTTCTACTGCTCACAATTTTTAACTGAAAAATGCCATTTGTTTAAACATGCAGAAGTTTAAAAGTAAAATATATTCCTTGGCTATCTCCAATCCAAATGACCAAATAGTTAGCCATATCATTTGCAATAAAAATGAACGCATGGTTAAATTACTCTACTTTATTAACTGGAATACTTCAGCACGATCCTACAACCACAACCAACCTGCATAAGTCCACAATTCCTTACACACCACAGCTTTGAAAGGAATTGTATGCTATTCCACATCTTAAATGATCAAATTTATTTTGACAAGTTGAGCCTCCCCCATCAGTAAGAAACAAATCAAATGCAATTCAACACAAAGAATTAAAATTAAAAATTCAACATGAAGGAAACTTAGCATGTAAGCATGAATCTGTAGAGCACCTATTTTGATTGGTACACTAACAAGAGAAGGCATCGCCTGATCAAGCCCTATATTCTTGAATCTGGTCTCAGTCAAAGGGGATATCAGAACAAAACAGCTCTGAACTACGAGGGCAGTACCAAAATGATTTACAATTTATTTTTTTGCCGAAAATACAGGGCCCATGCAGGTCGGCAAATAGGCACACACTATCGACAGAATCCTCCTGGAGCCGAATGCAGAGGAGTCATGGGTGCGTCAACCTCTCCAGACACTCCAGGAACCACGCTTTGGCACGGCTACTCCTGGACAACAGTTCACAGTTAAACAATGTCATCCAAATGGAGTCAGGGAAGGAGTTTTTCATGGATCCAGGTTTAGGTGCTTCCACACCTGCTATACTCCCCCTAGGACTTTCACCTGTTCAGATCCATGAAAAAAACACTTCGCCGACCCCATTTCCATGACCGTGTTGACTACAAGCAGTTGTGCGGGTGCACCGCACCACCAAAACGTGGTTTCTGGAGGGTCTGGCAAGGTTGACACACCCATGACTCCTGTGCCTTCTGCTCCCAGAAGATTCTATCGATAATGTGCGCTTATCTGCCTATCTGCAAGGGTATGTGCCGAAAAAATAAATTGCAAATCATTTTAGGACGGCCCTCATTTAATATTCCACGAACAAATAGGGGAGCACATTTAGCAAACACCAGCAGAATCATGACTGGCATAGCTCATTGATAGCAAGTAAGTCTCTCAGTCCCAAGACCCCAGATGAAATCCCTCCAACTCATTTACTTATGAAAAGTCAAAAGTATTTCACCGCTGCATAGACCACACCTAGTACTCCATGGTGCTCGATGTGAACCAAACCTTGGGCAAACCACCCCCTCAACCCTCATCTGGCATCCCCCTTATGGGGAAATTCCCATACCCCCGTAGTAAAGAGTAGCCCACACTTCTCGGCCTGGCTACACATCCTGTTGCTCTGGTAGTGGATTAATCAACCGAGGCGGTGATGCCCGAGGGTAGCTGGTTTACCCGAATAAATTACACCCCAGATACATCAACTTTCCCATGCATTTTTTCATGTAGTGACTTAGGCAATTTATTTCAGCAAATATGTACACCATTCAAGGTTTAAATTTTCTAAGATGCACCATCAGTATCTATGTTTTAAAAAGGGTTATTGAAAGTGATGGTCAATGTTTCGATTAAAAATTTCCCTTTTCTTGAAATTTTATACTCATATTACATTTGCTACCAAAGCTGACAACATAATTATCTGAAATGTCTTGATTTATTTTCTGACTTTGGGGCCCAACTTGCCCAAAGACCAAATCCTTCTGTTAACTTAGGGCCGGTTTCACCGAGCTTGGTATATGATAAAACCAGGTTTCTTTAGGAAAATCCCATACAAATAGATAGGGATTTTGAGAAAGAACCCTGGTTTTATCATATACTGAGCTCGGTGAAACCGGCCCTTATTAGTAGGAACAACAGCTTCCCATAATATTAGCCCTCCATCCAGATTTTATTTCACTGCAATTTCAAATAACTAGCTTCAAATTTATTTTTGGCTTTAAGGACTTTAAGGTTAGGTATAGATATTTTACAATACTCACTCCATCCTTGTACAAGAAGACTCTTTCACGGGTGAGCCAGGAGAAATCATGTGTTCCAAAGAACTCCACAGCAAAGTCTCCCACACCATGCTCCAGAGCCATGATCCTAGCTGGAATCTGGTCGGGGGTCATGATCCTCGCTGGCCACCATCTGTAGTTACCCACTTTGCCCCACACCACATCACCATGCACGTAGACTTTCTGTACATGGCAATCCTTACAAATAAAGCTGTCTAATGAATTCTTAATGCCCACGCAGCCAGCATGGAAAGCAACAGGACATCTTTTACAGTACTCCAAGTGACCATCTTTTGAGCATCGGTGGCACCAATTGGCCTTAACAAGAGATCTGCGAGACTTCGGCTTTCCATCTTCAACCTCCCGTATATGCCTTGGACACAAAATATGCCATGAAGTAATGGGCACGGAACCAGCTGCTAGGCAACGAGCATCTGCATGGTATGCAGTTGGACACTGCACACACTGAATGATTGACTTCCCAACATCACACATGGTTGGTTTCCTCCCACGATCCTCAACTGAGCATGTACGGCATACATGCAATGGACAGACTCCACCAGGCCGTTCCTGTGGCCACTCTGATGATGACAAGCATTTCTCATGATAGTACCGCCCGCATTTCTCCAATGAGCAGCGAACAGGTTTGGCATCACCTTCTCTTTTCTCACAAACGAAACAGGGGTGCGAGTTGGTACGACACTCTACACACTGAAAGTCTGCTTTCTCACTGGCATTGGTGTTCCCCAGACAAGATGGGTGGAAATAATTCTGACAACCGCCCTTGCACTGCCAGATATCACCATCGCGCCTCACTGCAAAGATGGCATGTAAACGTCAGATTACCTGTCGTTTTTAAACATAAGAATTATCACATAAAGCAACATGTAATATGGGAGGGTTCGATTGAGCCATGGCACAAATTTTTCATTACAATTTCTTAGCAGTTTCGACATGCTTGTGAAATGCTTTTATTTTGAGAAAGTTGTCAATATCACAAGGACTGAGGTCAAGTGAATGCAATGCACGCTGCATACTTCCCATTCCCGCCTCATTGCTGATGAGGTAAGATCACTGATTTATACCATTTATTTGTCACATATTCATCTTTCACATTGTTTCATGTGACTGGGAGAGGAAGGGAGTGTTGCGCTCCTTGTTTCTTCATAACCTTTGTTATGTCTGCATCATATTTATATCATAACTGATAGAAGGTGATCAAAGCTACAAGACGATTCCAAGATTAAGTTCATTAATGTAAAGGTGCAGGTGGGCAAATTAAAAAATAAATTCCATGACTTTTGTTCCAATCACCATTCTTTGGAAAACTTCCATCAAAACCACTGAAATATAAGTCTTATTCATCCTGCAAAAGTATCCTGAGTAATGGGTCAGTTACTGGTACTAATCCATTAATTATAGCAATATTAATATGGGCAGTGCTTCTCTTCCGTTAAATACTATGTTGCTTTTATTAGGTCCCCATAAACTGCTTGAGGCCCAGTATTATTGTCAAGGGCAAGGGGTTAGTCAGGTTCCAGCCAAGTTTATCAAAAGAAAAATTTGAAAATAGCAACATTATAAACATAAGAACAATGCTGCAACACTTTGCCCAAAAACACTCTAGTATAGGAGCCTCTTTTGTTTTTTGGGGTACAGTATGGCAGGATCTAAAAATACACCGGTGGGGGCCTGTTTTAAGCCACTGCACAGTGTGTCCAAAAGCAAGAATGCTTGGGCAAAAATGGAAAAACCAAATTGGCAGAATCGTGTCAAATATGCCGTAAAGTAAGAAAGTAACGTCTGAACAATAATAAAAATCCCTTTGGGAGGTTTAGTTGAGATGGGTTTTATGCCAAGCAGACACTCAAGTCGAGTCTATTCGGTCAGCTTCGAATGGTCATGGAAGAAAGGTCACCGCATTTCCGAGCCTCATTTGGATTTCAAGCCATGGATAACATTTCTCTGCCGAAGTACTTCTTACTGTTATGTATCAATTTGACCCTGACCTCTACATGTAGGTGCCAGTCGTTCTTTTGTTGCTGCTTTCATTACTCGCATTTGTCAAGACATTCTTATCATTTCTAAGACAAAATGTAGCAGATTTCACAAAATTTCACTTTGAGTCACACCAAATGAACGACTCGATTCCCTAGTTATATGTTCACTTCATCTTCATGTGCACATAACTGCACATTTTCTCAAAAAGGAGGCAGTATCATGCTACCCTGCCAAGATATAATTGTCTGTACTTAAAACTAAGTGAATCTATAACTGTGGAGTCGAGTCGATCATTTGGTGTGTCATTCGAAGTCAAATTATGCTAAATTCACTACTTTTCGTCGTAAAAATCAGAGAAATATCATGACTGTGTTGTGATAAATACGCTTGGAGTGGAAGCAATTTTTCCCCAAGCATCCCCGCATTTGGACACTGTGCAGTGTTGCTGGAACCAATTACTGGCATAAAAAGGGTCCCACCTGCATTTGTAATTCTTGGCCTGAAGGAAGTCATCTATGCAATCAACGTTACAAGGAAATTTTTTAATAAACCTTATAGGTAGGGTTCAGTCATTTGAAGTTGGGCTCCAAAGATCAGAAATACTCTGATTCCAAGTATGTGGTCAGTTTATGAATTTGATGATGTAAGCCAATGTAGCTAGGTTTCACTATGTTTAATAGCAGTATTAGATGTGCAATATTGCCTTCCCAGGATAGCTTGCTTAGCTCATGGTAACCCATCTAACTCGAAGGCCACAAGGTTGGCTTATCAAAGGAGCCATTTTATAATTTCACGTTGCATCACACTGGACACAAGTTTGCTACCTATGGCCACAAATTCCAAAGCTGAGCCATCAAAATTTGGCTCGTTGGCGGGTTGGGATGGGCAATTGGCCTGCACCACTTTTGCCTCGCCAGGCCATCTTGCCTGCAATCCCAACCAGCTTCCTTATGTGCCGCAAGGAAGTTACAGGATTGGCAATGATGTCATAGGAAACCAACTTTGACTTGAAATTTTACATTTATGCTATGTTTGCTACCAAACCTAACCACATATTTTAAAAGTGTCTTTTCTAATCTTTAGACCCCAACCTGCAATGAATGAACCCTTCCTTTAAAGAAAAGCCACAATAAACTGACTAGCATATCCCTCATCAGCAACCTCTGTGAACTACTCCCTCAAATAAATCCCAGTTTTCTGATCTACCACATGTATTTTACCTTGGATTCAAATAACCACCTAAGTGTAGATGAATACTACTCACCACCTTTCTTGCATATATGGCAGGGAAAGCAGTACAGCGGCAGCTTGCCCCAGTTCATCATAGGAAAGGTCGCTTCCTGGCAACCGTAGCCTTTCTCATGATGGCTCTCATCTTCATGTACGCTTGCTTCATCCTCCACCTGCCTGTCCTCTTCATTATCTACCTCCATCTTTTCATCTCGCTTCTTGTCTTCTTCACGCCCATGTTGCTGCAGTTTAGGTGGATTTCCTCCCTTCTTACGCCTGATCTTAGTTTCCTTCACCTCCTCCCTTCCCTCGTCTTCATTATCTCCCTCCATCTTTTCATCTCGCTTCTTGTCTTCTTCAC
>JYFJ02006714.1:0-18383 GCA_000934665.2 Catajapyx aquilonaris | reverse complement strand
CTTGATCGGCACCTTAGGTCAGGAGTTATGTGGTGTTGCCAACCTGGTCAGGCTCAAAACATGGAAACCTCGTAAATGTCGGATAAAACCTCATTAAAATGGCATAGAATGATACAGATCCCCTCTGCCTAAGTATTACAAGGTAATGAGGTGACACCTATCCACAAAGCACCCTGAATATAGCGAAAATGGTATTTTTCATCCTTTTTGGCGGGTATAAAGTATAAACCTAAAGGACCTCATGCATTAAGCATACTAAAAAGGATCCCAAAATTGATTTCTTCGTGCTTCGGATATGTTGTTGGGGGTGGCGAGTAGGCCCCGTGTACAAAAGGAGCGGCCTCAATTGGCCGCGGTTAGGCTTGTAGGCCGGTCACGTGACCTAGCCTTTAAAAAATCCCCACGCCCAAACGACTTTGATTCAAGAAATGATTTTTGGCATGGGGGTATATCTAGCCTAGTACTATCTAACGCTACGATAGAATTCCATCTAGCTCGTCTCTGATTGGCCGAAATAGACAACGAGTGAAAAAGAAGTGCCAAGTGCTCTCCCCCATCCTCCTGGCAGGCGTGTGGGGCCATGGGGGACGCGGACGTGGCAACGTCGCTTTCAGAGGGCAGAGGACGGGGGAGGAGCCTAACAGGCCAGGACTCGTGAATAGCATAATATTCACCGAAAACCTTCGTCATGTTATTTTTAGATTCACGAACTCCAACAGTGCCTCAAAGTAGTATAAAAGGTGGGTAGTAGTACATTTGTGTGAATTATAAGGGTGGTGTTTGGTTGTTACTAAATAAAATATAGCGGTCCACGGATAGAATTGTCTGATTTTTTAATATGGTGTAAAACTTATTTGGAGCTGTCAAATAAGGTATACGTCATGTTGGGCGGCCAGCTTTAAATTGGTAAAAAGGCCACTTGTTTTTCACTCGTTGTCTATTTCGGCCAATCAGAGACGAGCTAGATGGAATTCTATCGTAGCGTTAGATAGTACTAGGCTAGATATACCCCCATGCCAAAAATCATTTCTTAAATCAAAGTCGTTTGAGCGTGGTGATTTTTTAAAGGCTAGGTCACGTGACCGGCCTACAAGCCTAACCGCGGCCAATCGAGGCCGCTCCTGTTGCAAACGGGGCCTACTCGCCACCCCCAACAACATATCCGAAGCACGAAGAAATCAATTTTGGGATCCTTTTTAGTGCTTAATGCATGAGGTCCTTTGGATTTGGAGGGAGGGGGAGAACCTCGTTCCAAACAAATAAATGAATCGTCCAAAAAACAGTTAAGAGTTTGTTTGGACCGTGCACATTCAATATATTGGTGGTAAGCTGCAGAATATATCAAGCAAATGCACTGTCCAAAGTAAGTAACTTGTGTTCTTTATGGAGTTTCTATGAACGTTGCTAAATTTCTTACTACTTTGAGGAACTGTCTGCAACCTGCCGTAGGTATCGGATATGCATTTCCAATGAGAGAATGCCTACTAAAGTGGTGACTGGCACTTCCCGTGCTGTGTGGGAAAATGACTTTCAGGTGGATTGGGATCTCTGTATCCTATGCCAAAATCATACGCTCGAAAAACTTACAGATCCAGACAAAAACCCTAGAGCCAACAAGTTTGTTGGTTATAAGTCGCTGGCCTCCGTTTTGACAGCACTGCAAGACATAAGGCAGTTGTCATCCTTGCCATTTAAGGTTAATATGACTGCACTGGATGACGGTTCAGGCGTACTTGAAACATTGATAGAGAAAAAAGCAAAGTATCATCCCAGCTGTAAGATGTGGTGCTCTGAGAGTCAACTTGCCAGAGTCAAAAGGAGGTCACATAATCCAGATGAAGGCAAGCATTCACCTGTACCTGTGAAAACTCGACGTTCTAGTGGTGCTTTTGATAAGGCAAAGTGTATTTTCTGCAATGGTCCTGCTACATGGAACAGTACCCTCTCCAGAATTTCAGCTTCAAACGCCAGCAGTAAAATAATAAAGTATGCGGATAAATAATAATAAAATGATAATAATAAAATGCGGATGCAAGAAATTGTGCATGGTGGAGTGCAAGTGTAAAAAAGCTAATTTGCCGTGCACAGAACTTTGCCAGTGCGGTGGCCGTTGTCAATGGGATATGAGTTAATGTATGTTACACGTATAATGTATAAAGTACAGTTGTTTGTTTATTTGTTTCCTTATTTACAACATTCGAGAAGTTGAAGTAGAGTTCTAAGAAATGTTCCAGTGTCTGTTTGTGCCATCAGAATGACTTTAAGCCATCTCTCAAACGACTCCTACAGACCTAGGGAACATAATATGTGCCAAGCGGTACCTTCTTATCACAAAATGCAACATTAAAAACGCTCAGGTCATCCCCGGCCATGTTGGCAACACCGCATAACTCGTGACCTAAGGCACCCTAAGGGGCCGATCAGTTTCCTGCAACTCCAGAATTGCTCCTGTAGGCCTAAGGAACATATGTGCCAAGGGGCACCTTTTTATCACAAAGTGCAAGGTTAGGCCTGATTTTAGCGCTCAGGGCCCGGACTTACAGTCAACAAGGCGATTTTGATGCATCACTACACACTTCCTACAGTTTGGCAACCCTGGGAGGTTCAGTGATTTTTTTCAAAGTTGGATCTGGCTGAGGCATACACTCAGCTGGAACAGGACAAGGCATCCAAGGAGATTCTAACTCTGAACACGCAGAAAGGATTGTTCAGAGTAAACCGCCTACCATTTGGCATTGCTTCTGCGCCAAGCATATTTCAACGATACATGGACACTCTACTGGTGGGCGTGGACGGTGTCAGCGTGACATCCTGGTCGGTGGGAAGGTTCAAGAGAAACATGACCAGTGCCTACCTGAGATCCTCAAGAGACTCCAGTCGGCGGGGACTCATTGGTCCATCGCCCAGGCAAGAAGCTGGCTAATGCAGATGCCTTGAGTCGTCTTCCTCTGCCTGCAGAAAGTGATACAGCATTTCACCCTCCAGAGGTACTGATGTTGCAGCTGGACAAGCCGCCACTGCAAGCAGATCAAATAGCACAAAACACCTGTTCGTTCAACATCCTGAGCACCTTATTACCAGCCGCCCAATGCACAACAACACGTGACCAGATGAGAGCCGTGGAGGGTACGAAGGAGGACTCAAAGGACAAGGCCATTTTTAAAAAAACTGGCATTAGAAAGATTTAAAAACTGTGTGACACCCTTATCTGAGGAGCCAATAATTGTGATACGATAAAAACACTGCTTTTGAAAATGCTTTGGTTAAGAGGAATACAATTAGACTGTCTCGTCCTCGTCCTTTCGACCAGGACATTTCCTAGACCCATACGAGGAAGTTTGAATTATCTGCCAACGTGGACATTAGCACTTTTAAACCACGCAACGGGGTACAGTACGGTACTACAATCATAATATGCTACTATGATAGAGGGCGCCACATTTCTATAGCTGTATAGTCCTCAGCAGTCGATAACAAACTTCTAGAATCTTGAATCGTACAACATTACTCCAAAACATAATATTAACACTGACGTTCTGTGTCTATATTGCTACCATTACTGGGTTCTACAGTCATGATGACGTGGGGAAATACCGGTCGGCGAAGATTAGCAATTACAGTAATCCCAGAAAATCTGGCGACCATCACATGTGTATAATATGCACTGCATGTATAATAAGAAGGAGAGTAAGACTTATGCAGATCCCTCAGCGGTTCAAGTACCAGGTGGGATAAAGTGGTCGTACAGAGACCATAATGCATTCTTTGTTCAATCGATCAATAGTCACTCCAGCTCTAGCAACAAAGGAAAATTGATACTCAAAACATATCTGGTCAAAATAATTCAAGCTTTGTTCAACTAATTGTTATGTGTGCATTAGGGCGAAACAGACGCTTCTGGCTGAAAGAAGGCACTTTCTAACAATGACGCAAGCAAGTAACAATCCAAACAGGAGAGAAACATTGTGAGTGGAATAATATGGGACAGCCACCACAGTATATTTCACATTGTAATGTGTCGCAAGGAGGGAAGTAAATTATTTGATCAAAAGTAGATTTGATTAGTCACACAGAGAGGTGCCTCCCACATGATTCTAAATGGTAAGTATATTCCCCCGTCCTGTTAAAACTATTCAGGAACTAAAACCAAGTCGCTCCTTGTAGCTGTTGCAGTATAGACCGTTCTTATCTACACAGCCGAAGATCCTGGTGGAATGGAATTACAGGTCACCCCGACGTCTTTATGCCAACCTCCTTGGGCTTATTTCGTCGAACCTGCTTGCCTGACGTCAATTAAAGCCAGAAAATTTAATGTGAAGAGATGGCCTATATATAGGTTTTCCTTTTACCTCTATCCAAGGCGATTCTGCATGAATTATTACTCTGATATCGGGCAATGCATTGCAGATGTAGTAACAACATAGCAACATTACAACAGGAATGTACTTGCATCAGCAGTATTCGCGGTGGACTGACAAACCAAGACGAGAGCCTGATGCAACTAACGAAGCATCTGGCAACACTGAAAACAATATGGCAATCTAAGACCAGCTCAAAGCTCACAGCAAAAAGCAATCAGGTTATTCAGTTCATGTGCAACAACGTGGTCTCATCGCATGCTATTATTACTGGGGTTGGTCTTTAAAATTACATGCCCAAAAGAAAGTCTCTCACTTTGGTATGACTAACATAAGGGTATAGACAGGTACTTTTAGGAACTACCGGTATCAATCTCAATTAACATATTAATTAGTGAGCCTTAATACTAAATAATAACAATATTCTCGCTCACATTGTCCCATATTTCCATTCATATTGAGACAATAAACACTACATTGCAGTGTACTTGTACCCAGGAAAAAAGATGAGACGAGTTGTGAATGTCACACACTCAGTCACATCAAGATCGAATGGCTCCCAAGATAAAACGTGTTCCACATCGCAGATATCAAGGCAAGAGACTGGTGATGACAGGTGACCAGCAAAGGTCACAAGCAAAAGACCACATCAGATCACCTCAGCAGCGTCAGGAGAAATGTTACTACAGTAGTATAAACGTACTCGGACACTTAATTTACAACTTTCAAAGCAATTGTGATGCGACAGAAACGCTGTTTTTGAAAATCACTTCATGTATACGTACCATCACCAAAAATCGCTAAACTATAGGCAATTAGCAATATTTTTAGTGAAACAAGTAATCCCAAACAGTGGTTTGCCCGGGTTTACCAGTCGACCTGCATTTTAACCCACCAGATGAAAGTCAGGTCAGGATTGTCACGAGTAAAGCAGACATCTCACATACGGGCGGTTCGGTACAAAATTGTGCAAACACGGTGGAGATATCAGCCGGATAGGAAGGAAAACCAACTATCATAATTTGCACTGAACTACGACGTCCTCCTACAGGTTCACACCCCAGTCATGCACAACAATACTGTTTACAATGTCGCCGTTTGGAATCCAGCCTATATATATATATATATATATATCCGTAATGCAGTAAAATAGATAAGCGAAACGTGTCTGGCTGGAGGGAGACGCTTCAAAACGATGACAAGCTACAAAGTATCCAAACCCGATAGAAACATTATATTGTAAGGGGAAGGAAATGACAGCCCACATCGATTTCAAATTGCTGAAAACTAGAAACTGAAACAAAATTACACAGACAGCCATACGATATGTTATAATATACACAGTATGCTTTTATATTTATGCTGCAGAATTAACAGTGCCTAATGCGCACCAAAAACATTGTGTATTGCTTTAACTGGTCAAAAATGAGCAATTTTTAGCATAACGACAGAAGGTCTAGAGTGGCCAAAATGCAACAGGCAGACATTATCATATTCCAATACAAAGAGAAAGAGAACCATAGGTATCGCAAAAAGTAACGGGGGATTCCTGCACAGTGTAATCACTGCATTACATAATTACAATTATGACATATTGTCTATTATTTATACATGTATATGGCCATCAGTTACGTGGAACATTTTCTGTCACGTTGTCCATGTGCCGGGTGTTTCAACGAAATCCACTTCCATTAATATTTCTATCAGTTATGTAAACTACGCCCAGGCAGGCAGTCATGATGAGATACCGGATAATATGTAATAATGCCACACTTTCTTTAACCCCAAAAAGTCTTGGACATTTTGATTACGGCCCAGGAATATGCATGATTTGTCAAATTATTTAGCCACATAAAGCTGTGCCTCGCACATTTACATAAATGTCAAGAACGATATGTGTTAAGAAGCATTTGCTATACACGATAATAAATATCTCATTTTTAATGGAGGATTGCTATAGTCGTACTGTACAACAGCTCAATATGACAAACAAGGTCGCACCAAATCGACAAAATTTGTTTGGACAATGTAAATATTAAAGGCAAACGGTTACTGTATGTTGACAATTACAGACCATATGCTAGCTCAATGTATAACATTAGTGAACCTTACCACCAACAATAACTATTCCTGCCGACATTTCCTGCTTACAGAGTGATCAACAATACCCCAGGATTTACCTTCTGCCAGCAGTTGCCAGCATGACGACAGGCGTTTATAATTATGCCACTTGGCCCTGCACCGAGTCACCTTGAAGATGGCGAGCGACAGCAAAATAATGACGCCATCTCTCCTATTTTTTAATCGGTTTAAGGTAAGATAAGTAGTAGGTTTAAGGGAGAGAGAGAGAGAGACGAGGTCTTCGGTGTGCCGGCTTGGTGTGTTTATTCGGAACTAAACGTTCTTCCATTTGTAACTGAGATTGAAGCATACCAGGTCAGAAAACAGCGACGTCATGGGACATGTTTCGAAGTGCAGTGGTCGAGAAGTTGTGGTTCCTTCATTGGGTCCTACTCTTGATTAGATTGCTGCTGGTCAGAAATATCGGAAGTTGTATTAGTTAAGTCTCGGCGTTACATCCATTTGATATGGCTAGAACCAAACAATGCAAGAATATGTATGGCGGCGGTCTCTTACCGTATACAGTACACAAGAATTAGAAATAGCTGGAATCAAAGGAGGATTGCCACAGTGCACGCGCAACAATACCTACTGGAATACTTTGACAAGCATTACCAAAATAACACGATTAACCATTAAAATGAGTACCTCAATCTGTGTTATCCAATGGTCGTATTAATAGTTCCTATCCAGCAGCACCCAACGGGCATGTGGATAGTATGGGCCAGGGCACAAAGGAATACCATGCCTAAGTTGAAGGAAGGTGTCTTGCGAACATCTTATTAAAAGACCTTCCATCGTTTAACAGGGCCAGACATTTTACATACCCGAGTCCTTCGCTTTTAAGTTCGTTGACTTCACACCCACATTTATTTCAGTAATAACTGAATAACATCTCTGAAATATTGCTTACTGATGCAGCCTTCCATTCTTTCAACGCAACAAAGCGAACCACACTGCTTAAGTACGCAGCTTACGTGCATTGGGTCCACTTACTCCATTATGGTACAGACGCTTAGAAGGCACTATGTACCTGCCCCTTCACCAATTGTGGAAAGGTTCCATTTACACAAGAGGGACCAAGAGGTGGGGGAAACTGTGGCACAATATGTTGCAGAACTCCGGAGACATTAAGAAATCCGACTTGAATGTAGAGCAACCTATATATCATTTGGAGACGTGGCGGAGGTAAATGACAGTATTCGTCTGGACGATGCCAGATGTCCAGAAGCCAGGAGTCCGGTGTCATCGTTGCGGCTCCCACCAAGGCGACACATGTTGGGCCAAGGAGTTGAACTGCAAATTATGTGACATAAAGGGTCACAGAGCCAAAGTATGCAAGTCGAAGCATGCAGCCAAGAAGCCCATGAAGAAGAAGGCGGCGGACGCCATGCAAAATCTACAAGCAAGTCGGTCCAATTGTTTGGAAGAAGCGGTCAATACTGTCACTATATTTTCAACGTGGATGCGGTGTCAAGACATCCTCCACCAATGAAGGTGATGAATGTAGTGATAGCCGGAAAGTCAACTGAGATGGAAGTCGACTCCGGAGCAGCCTGCAGAGTCATGGATTACTCGTACTTCAAGAAGAAGTGGCCAAATCGGGAATACGAGCTACGACCACTGGATTTCCAATTACGGACGTGGTCACAGCATCAGTTGGTGGTTGCTGGCTGTTGGAAGGTGGAAATTGTCCACAAAGGACAGCAACATCAACTACCACTAGTGGTGGCAAAAGCAGGTGGACCATGCTTGATGGGACGGAGCTGGTTTCAGCCTTTGGGAATACAAGTGATGGGAGTAAACAGGATTGCAGCAGATTGCAGGGATGAGTCCAGTCCATAGTGAATATCCAGAACTGTCCTCAGGGAACCTGGGTCGTACTGTGGGCCCACCGGTGTCCATAGCAATAGATGCTCAAGTCCAGCCTGTGTTTTGTAAGAGTCGTTCGGTTCGTTTGCCCTTAAAGATGAAGTGGCAGCCGGCGGAGCTGGACCGTTTTGTGGAAATAGGGACGTTGACCCCCTGTCGACATTCAAAGTGGGCTACACCTATCGTTCCTGTCCGAAAAGGATCTGGTGGAATTCGACTTTGCGGTGACTTTAAGGTCATTGGCCCATCGCCCAGGCAATAAGAAGCTGGCTAATGCAGATGCCTTGCGGCATCTGGCGACCATCACATGTGTATAATATGCACTGCATGTATAATAAGAAGGAGAGTAAGACTTATGCAGATCACTCAGCGGTTCAAGTACCAGGTGGGATAAAATGGCGTTCAGAATGCATGCTTTGTCCAATCGATCAATAGTCACTCCAGCTCTAGCAACAAAGGAAAATTGATACTCAAAACATGTCTGGTCAAAATAATTCAAGTTTTGTTCAACTAATTATTATGTGTGCATTAGGGCGAAACAGACGCTTCTGGCTGAAAGAAGGCACTTTCTAACAATGACAAGCAAGTAACAATCCAAACAGGAGAGAAACATTGTGAGTGTAATAATATGCCAGCCACCTCAGTATATTTCACATTGATTCGAACACTTTCTTTAACCCAAAAATCTCTTGGAAATTTTGATTTCTGGTCCAGAGTCATGCACGATTTGTCCTTTTATTAATTAGTCACACAGAGAGAGGTGCCTCCCACATGATTCTAAATGGTAAGGAAATTCACCCGTCCTGTTAAAACTATTCAGGAACTAAAACCAAGTCGCTCCTTGTAGCTGTTGCAGTATAGACCGTTCCTATCTACACAGCCGAAGATCCTGGTGGAATGGAATTACAGGTCACCCCGACGTCTTTATGCCAACCTCCTTGGGCTTATTTCGTCGAACCTGCTTGCCTGACGTCAATTAAAGCCAGAAAATTTAATGTGAAGAGATGGCCTATATATAGGTTTTCCTTTTACCTCTATCCAAGGCGATTCTGCATGAATTATTACTCTGATATCGGGCAATGCATTGCAGATGTAGTAACAACAACATAGCAACATTACAACAGGAATGTACTTGCATCAGCAGTATTCGCGGTGGACTGACAAACCAAGACGAGAGCCTGATGCAACTAACGAATAAGCATCTGATAACACTGCAGAAGAATATGGCAATCTAAGACCATACGAATTAATACATATTGAAATATTGTCATATTGGGCATGTAATTTTAATTACATGGCCAAAAGAAAGTCTCTCACTTTGGTATGACTAAACATTAGGTATAATACAGGTACTTTTAGGTACTAACGGTATCAATCTCAATTAACATATTAGTGAGCCTTACAACTAAATAATGACAATATTCTCGCTCACATTGTCACATTTCTATTCATATTGAGACAATAAACACTACATTGCAGTGTACTTGTACCCAACAATGTATTTAGTGAAACAAGTAATCCCAAACAGTGGTTTGCCCGCGTTTACCAGTCGACCTGCATTTTAACCCACCAGATGAAAGTCAGGTCCGTCAGGATTGTCACGATTAAAGCAGACATCTCACATACGGGTTCGGTACAAAATTGTGCAAACACGGTGGAGATAGCGCAGACATTATCATATTCCAATACAAAGAGGATCATAAGTATCACAGAAAGTAACGGGGGATTGCTGCACAGTGTAATCACTGCATTACATAGGTACAACTATGACATATTGTCTATTATTTATACATGTGTAAGACCCAGGAAAAAGAGAAGAAGACATTTGTACTGTATTTCTCATTGTTCATACACTTACATATATCACCATAGTTTCGCCAAGTGTATTTTGTATTTTCTTATTGTTCACTCACCCACATGTCACCATCGATTCATCATCATTTTTGTAAACAGTGTTTTGAATAAAAGGGGACTGCACCGGGACAATTCGAGTCAGTCTGGTTTGAGAAGTCAAAGGGGAAGGTAGCTCTCGAGCCCTTCTCTAATTTAGTTAGCCTTGACTAGACTTGTCCTGAGTGTAGCTTTAATGTTGAATTGTCTGTTTTAATTGTTGGACAGGTCATGTTGATATGCTGGTGTCTATACCTGGCTAGCTCCAGTGTGTGAGCGCAGCCAGACCACTAGGTCCTGGCCAGCTCCCGCTTGTGAGTGCCGCCGGTACATGGTGTGTGAAGTTTCTACACCTGGCCAGCTCCGGTGGGTGAGCGCAGCTGGACCACTAGGTCCTGGCCAGCTCCCGCTTGTGAGCGCCGCCGGTACATTGAGGGTATGTGTGTGGTATGGTCATAGTGTGTGTATTGTATGTCGTATATGAGTGGTATTTATAAGTGCTTCCACCATCCCGACGGGACAGTCGGCGGAAGCCCGAACTGGGTCATCGTAGTGTCAAGAGACAACTAGTTTTGGCGCTACACATGTATATGGCCATCAGTTACGTGGAACATTTTCTGTCACGTCGTCCATGTGCCGGGTGTTTCAACGGAACCCACTTCCATTAATTTCTATCAGTTATGTCACCTACGCCCAGGCAGTCGTGATGAGACCAGATAATATGTAATAATGCCACACTTTCTACGGCACAGGAATATGCACGATTTGTCAAATTATTTAGCCACATAAAGATGTCCCTCGCACATTCATATAAATGGTAAGAATATGAGCTCATGGAGGGAGGAAGAAAGTGGAAAAATGATCACCAGGCCGAACTGAACTTTTGGGCGCTATTGCCCCTGCACCTTTCACACCGTCCCAGGCCGATGCCAGGTCCTCTTATTCGCAGTTTGGATTACACTGATCCAGTGCGCAGGAATAATATTGAGACAATAAACACTACGAACTTTTAGTTCAAATGAGTAAGCTCGTTGTACCTAATAGCACACGTACTTAATCAAAAATTGAAATTTGAACAGATTACCTACATTTATCAGGTGCCACAGACGTGACGCAATGATCTCGACACTTCACCAAATCTGACGTGTAGAGCAGAATTACACGCCTTCAAGCAACCAACCCAACAAGTTTTTGATTCAGCTTCTCAATATGGCTGCATCAGCAAGCAAAAATCATGCACATTATTGCTGCTTCCTGGATGATTTTATAACAGTTTTTGACGAGAAACCTTGGGACAAAATTAACTCTTGCAATAAAATCGATGCAATTTGGAACTTCAGGACAAATAATGCCTTTACCGTCAGTATTCCTTTCTCAATTACTCTAATATAAATAAGTGAAATAAAATCTTATGCCTTGCATAAAAATGGAAAACACTACGAAAGTGAAGGTTGGGACAAGACACGGCAACAAAGGTCGAACATGAGATCAAATCATTCACAGAGACGACTTTCGAGTGTTCTGGAAAACCTTTATATTCCCCTAGTCTTGACTCAGGATCAACGAGGGCAGCACACACTCTGAGAAATATTGGTTACCCCAGTGCTGCATATTCCGAGGTTGGCAATGCCTGCCTGATGCCTGCCTCCCAAAACCAAACAAACAAAAAACAAAAAAAACCCTTTCTCGATGTTGCGCTTTGCGATTATTATTTTGTAACATAGCATAATTAAATAATATTCGCAAAAAAAACTCGACGGTAATGGAGTGCGGAACATGTTTGTCCACAAGTAGAACCTATTTACACCTTAGACAACACATTATTAGCTGAGAATTTGGGGGGAAAAAACCCTTCTCAGATTCCCATATTTTAACTGCAATTATCTCCTTAACACTGCAGAAAGTATGATTTATGATTGGCTGCACCTCTGAAGCAAATCCTTGCCCTGTATGTGCAATGATTACTTATGCTATACTAGCAGGTTACCCGGCGTTGCCCGGGTATGTTTGGGTGCTGGTAAAGGTAGGGGTACATATACAGTATTTTAGGAAGTGTGTTTGTAAAAATTTCCCTTCCATAAACTCGAAACTCGATATGTCTTAAAATAGGCCTTATAAGTTGCAATAAGCCAAAGTTTGTCACTCTCTGTGATAGATTACCTGCTTGTCTCATAGCGTATGTAGTTGACACAGATATTCTGATTGGATGTGTAAAAAGAGGAATGTAGATGGAGTTGGCCCAGGAAAAGACTGCATAGCAATGTGTTTTCCCCCCCTGCATTTTTGACCCCTTGACCCTCCAACTCCACTTCACACCCTCACCTCGTTCCATATGTTTGCTCTGAAGAAATTTAGAAATGTACGTACAGATCTCGGTACAGATGCATGGTGGGTATGGAGAACTTCGAGCCATAGCAATTCGAGTTAGGGAAGTTTATTTCCTATTATTTTACATTGTGACCAACCAAGCTCATCATTTTCTTCGACTTATAGAGAACTTCGACTTGGGGAAGTTCGACTTATGGGAGTTTTACTGATATTTTATTGTACTTATTTTTGTCTAGAAGTCTAGTTGCAAATCCCACAAAATCCCGGAATGACCATATGATACGAACTAACGTGAGGTGGCCAATTAGCGCAATTGGTGGATGTTTTGAATTTGCGACAATGCTTTAATTTCCTATAGGTATTGTTGCATAAGGGCATTTCCATGGGAATATCTCTATCTCTATAAATAAGGAAGTTTGTCAGTTTGGATGTTTGTCCCTTATAGAAATCCGGGGGAAGGCCCCTACACCGCCTTAAATTAGCATATCGGGAGTTACATTTTTCAAGGAATTTAATGCCGCATGTTTCAGCTTCCGAAAATGAACCTAACACCCATAACACGCATATTCCCAATTAACCAATTATCAATTACCTATTTAACAATATTCATAGATTTCCATGGTAAGGCCCTCATTACATTGTAGGCCTACCACCATAACATACCCGGGCAACGCCGGGTAACCTGCTAGTGAATTGATATATTGTTGAGACCCGTGAAGTGAGAAGATTCGGGAATATGCGTGTTGTGGGAGTTAGGTTCATTTTCGGAAGCTGAAACATGCGGCGTTAGATTCCTTGGAAAATGTAACCCCCGATATGCTCATTTAAGGCGGTGTAAGGGCCTTCCCCTGGATTTCTATAAGGGACAAACAAACTGACAAACTTCCTTATTTATAGATATAGAGATGTTTGTATTTATGTCAGTTATGAGCTTCGAAAAAGGGAAGAACGAATTCGACCGAAAAGATTGTCACGAGTAAAGCAGACATCTCACATACGGGTTCGGTACAAAATTGTGCAAACACGGTGGAGATATCAGCCGCATAGGAAGGAAAACCAACTACTATCCTTGCATTGAACTACGACGTCCTCCTACAGGTTTAAAACAATACTGCTCACAGTGTCGTTTGGAATCCAGATTATATACGAAAGTCAGTAAAATAGGTAATCGAAACGTGTCTGGCTGGAGGGAGACTCTTTTCCAAACGATGACAAGCCACAAAGTATCCAAACCCGATAGAAACATTATATTGTAAGGGGAAGAAATGACAGCCCATATCGATTTCAAATAGCTGAAACCATGTGTGTGGGAACACTGGGAAGGCCTGCAGATATCTCCACTTATGACCCCACAAGCAGGTACAAAATTACACAGCCAGGCATACGATATGTTATAATATACACAGTATGCTTTTATATTAATGCTGCAGAATTAACAGTGCCTAATGCGCACCAAAAATATTGCAAAATTATGTCAAAAATGAGTAATTTCAGCATAACGACAGTCTAGAGTGCCCAAAATGCAACAGGCAGACATTATCATAATTATTCCAATACGAACATGATCATAGCTCAAAGGTATCACAGAACGTAACGGGGGATTGCTGCACAGTGTAATCACTGCATTACATAATTGCAATTATGACATATTGTCTATTATTTATACATGTATATGACCATCAGTTACGTGGAACATTTTCTGTCGCGTTGTCCATGTGCCGGGTGTTTCAACGGTTCAACCCACTTCCATTAATGTATTTCTATCAGTTATGTAACCTAGGCAGTCATGATGAGACCAGATAATATGTAATAATGCCACACTTTCTTTAACCCCAAGAATAAGAGTTTTGGACATTTTGATTATGGCCCAGGAATATGCACGATTTGTCAAATTATTTAGCCACATAAAGATGTGCCTCGCACATTCATATAAATGTCAAGAACGATGTGTTAAGAAGCATTTGCTATACACGATAATAAATATCTCATTTTTAATGGAGGATTGCTATAGTAGTACAACAGCTCAATATGACAAACAAGGTCGCACCAAATCGACAAAATTTGTTTGGACAATGTAAATATTAAAGGCAAACGGTTACTGTATGTTGACAATTACAGACCATATGCTAGCTCAATNCAGCATGACGACAGGCGTTTATAATTATGCCACTTGGCCCTGCACCGAGTCACATTAAAGATGGCAAGTGACAACAAATGACGCCATCTCTCCTATTTTTTAATCGGTTTAAGGTAAGATAAGTCCTCCCACGATGACCATAATGTAACGTGTTAATCAATGTGTGGTCAGATGCCAAGGAAATTGCGGACAGGAATGTAACATTATCTCTTACGTGAAATACATTGTTACACGGGCTCGTTTTCGCGTGTGCGCGTTTTCGCGTTTGGAGAAAATAATTTATTTATAAAATAATAACCACATATGTAGGTGAGACTTGCGGAAGTCAAATAAGAGAACAGAGTATGCCGTAAGCTCTACGTACAAAAAAGGAGGTCTTTGGTGTGCCGGTTTGGTGGGTTTATTCGGAACTGAATGTTCTTCCATATGTACGTAACTACTGAGAATGAAGAATACCAGGTCAGACATACGTACAACCGCGACATCATGGGACATGTTTCGAAGTGCAGTGGTTGAGAAGTTGTAGTTCCGTCCCTGCTGGGTCCTACTCTTGATTCGATTGCTGCTGGTCAGAAATATCGGAAGGTGTATTAGTTAAGTCTCGGCGTTACATCCATTTGATATGGCCAGAACCAAACAATGTAGGCGAAGGTCAGAATTGCTGGCCCCAGGCTAGAGGGTATGGAAATCTCGTATAATCTCACCGGCCGCCGAAGGGAACTAACGTCTTATGGCCCCCTCAACTGATCTTGGCCAATCTGTAGCCCCGGCTGCGCTACCAGCACCAGTAACACAAGTCAGATTGCAATTTAATGAAGAGTAAAACAAACTGAAAATCGTACCACAAAAATATGTATGGCGACGGTCTCTTACCGTATATACAGTACACAAGAATTAGAAATACCTGGAATCAAAGGAGGATTGCCACAGTGCACGCAACCATACCTATACTGGAATACTTTGATAAGGCACACAAGCATTATCAAAATAACACGATTAACCATTAAAATGAATACCTCAATCTGTGTTATCCAATGGTCGTATTAATAGTTCCTATCCAACAGCGCCCAACGGGCATGTGGATACTATGGGCCAGGCCACAAAGGAATGCCATGCCTAAGTTGCGAACATCTTATTAAAAAACCTTACATCGCTTAACAAGGTCAGACATTTTACATATCCGAGTCCTTCGCTTTTAAGTTCGTTGACTTCACACCCACATTTATTTCAGTAATAACTGAATAACAACTCTGAAATATTGCTTACTGATGCAGCCTTCCATTCTTTCAACGCAACAAAGCGAACCACACAGCGCAGCTTACGTGCATTGGATCCACTTACTCCATTATGGTACTGTACAGACGCTTAGAAGGCACTATGTACCCCCGCGAGCATAAAGATGGAGACGGCAGGCCCTTTTTTGACCTTTCTTTATCCGACTCAAATTAATGAACTATTTTTGGACTTAGTTAGCTGCTTCAAGCGTGTGTTCGTGTATTTATGACAGTATATTTGATACAGCAATTGCTGAAATTGGCCGAGCAGCCTGCCGAAGGTGAGGGGCTGCCGTCTCCATCTTTATTCTCGCGGGTGTACCTGCCCCTTCACCGATTGTGGAAAGGTTCCATTTACACAAGATGGACCAAGAGGTGGGGGAAACTGTGGCACAATATAATAAGAAGGAGAGTAAGACTTATGCAGATCACTCAGCGGTTCAAGTACCAGGTGGGATAAAGTGGTCGTTCAGAATGCATGCTTTGTCCAATCGATCAATAGTCACTCCCAGCTCTAGCAACAAAGGAAAATTGATACTCAAAACATGTCTGGTCACAATAATTCAAGTTTTGTTCAACTAATTATTATGCGTGCATTAGGGCGAAACAGACGTCTCTGGCTGAAAGAAGGCACTTTCTAACAATGACAAGCAAATAACAATCCAAACAGGAGAGAAACATTGTGGGTGGAATCATGACATCCATCACATTATATTTCACATTGCTTCGAACCAGTTCGAACACTTTCTTTGACCCAAAATATCTAGGAAATTTTGATTTCTGGTCCAGAGTCATGCACGATTTGTCCTAATATTAATTAGTCACACAGAGAGGTGCCTCCCACATGATTCTAAATGGTAGGGAAATTCACCCTTCCTGTTAAAACTATTATTCAGGAACTAAAACCAAGTCGCTCCTTATAGCTGTTGCAGTAGACCGTTCCTATCTACACAGCCGAAGATCCTGGTGGGGTGGAATTACAGGTCACCCCGACGTCATTTATGCCAACCTCCTTGGGCTTATTTCGTCGAACCTGCTTGCCTGACGTCAATTAAAGCCAGAAAATTAAATGTGAAGAGATGGCCTATAGGTTCTCCTTTTACCTCTATCCAAGGCGATTCTGCATGAATTATTACTCTGATATCGGGCAATGCATTGCAGATGTGTAGTAACAACATATATAGCAGCACCACAACAGGAATGTACTTGCAACAGCAGTTTTCACGCTAGCACCACCCGATGGAGGAGGTCAGGAAGAACGCGGAAAGCATATTGAAGAAATACTTCAGCGAAGGTTAAGATATCATGATGATGTCTTCCGCTGTACCTATAGTGGCGGGTTTTCCTTATAATTAATTTAACTTCCGCCATGTTGGACAAATAAATAAATCATACGAACCCGAATTTTCATTGCCCCTTTTAAACCCCCGACAAAAAAGATTATCGAAGGGACACAAAACAAATCACAGCTGCGAATAAGCCGTCTAGTACCCCGGAGTGTCCTCGATATCCACGAAATGCTCGTCACCTTGAGCACTCTCGTCTTCAGGAAGTTCGAACAATCCAATGCTTGCAGGAGAGGCGGCCTGTAACAGTTTAGGTATATCGGTTGGAAAAGTTGTCGTCACAATGTTGTCGAATACGAACAAAAAGTTTATGACTATATATGCAGTGTAGAATACTCTTTTCCCATATTAGCTATAGAGACGTTCATGTGTACTACAAGCAACATTGACAACACCTGCACAAATAAGCAACAATGCCTAGGAAGCCAACCGACCAGTCCGACAAGAGCGAGAAAGGAGCCAGCAAGGGTACCAATAAGTCTCAAGAGGATAATTCCGCCGAAGACGACAAGGCCATAGCTTCACAGCAAAAGAAGCTGACAAAATTGCAGGGATCAAAGCCAGCAGCATCCACAACATCGGCTACAACAGTGGTAACAAAACGTGCCACCACCAGTTCCACCACTACAACACCTATATCAGAAATAGTTTTTTTTTTTAATGGAGGGAGCTCTTCGGAGAAGAAAATCCAGATAAGAAGAAGACCCAGACCACAACATCCGCCACAGAAGAGGGGGACTGCTTCAGCCAACATGCCGGGGATACGGAAAAAATTAAATAAGCCATTTTGAGCAGAACAATAACCCCTCGATCCCCTCCTCGACAAAGAGACCAAGAAGGACAAGAAGGCAGATGAAAGTCAGGTCAGGATTGTCACGAGTAAAGCAGACATCTCACATACGGGTTCGGTACAAAATTGTGCAAACACGGTGGAGATATCAGCCGGATAGGAAGGAAAACCAACTATCATCCTTTCCATTGAACTACGACGTCCTCCTACAGGTTTACAACAATACTGCTTACAGTGTCGTTTGGAATCCAGCTTATACACGAAAGT